>PITA01011293.1:0-67501 GCA_004023965.1 Spilogale gracilis | reverse complement strand
GTGCAGCCACTTTGGAAAACAGTGTGGAGATTCCTTAAAAAATTAAAGATAGAGCTACCCTATGACCCTGCAATTGCACTACTGGGCATTTACCCCAAAGATACGGATGTAGTGAAAAGAAGGGCCATATGCACTCCAATGTTCATCGCAGCAATGGCCACAATCGCCAAACTGTGGAAAGAGCCAAGGTGCCCATCAACAGATGAATGGATAAAGAAGATGTGGTACGTATGTACAATGGAATACTATGCCTCCATCAGAAAGGATGAATATCCAACTTTTGTAGCAACATGGACTGGACTGGAAGAGATTATGCTGAGTGAAATAAGCCAAGAAGAGAAAGTCAAGTATCACATGGTTTCACTTACTTGCAGTGCATGAGGGGTAAACTGGAGGACAGTGGGAGAAGGAAAGTAAATGGGAACTAGGGTAATCTAGGGAGGGAACGGAAACAACAGAGACTTTGGACACAGAAACAAACTGGGGGACTTGGATGGAGACCACCTTTTAAACTTAGATTCATTCTTCCTTCAGATTATGGGTCTTAAAAATCTACACTGAATTTGTAAATGTTTCTGAGTTTCTATACTCACTAATCACTTTGAATTTTAATAAAACTCAGCTTTTAACAAGCTTCCCCTTTCCCTAAGTTGATTTCAAGACAGTTAATTATCCTCAGCCATTTATATGTAATTTATTATAATTAGTTTAGCCCTTAAGCTAACATTATTTCATAGTACTGAAGATATTTTTCTTAGTCCTTAAACAACTATATAAGTTAACTAAGTGGTAAACAACTTAAGGATGTGTATTCATCCATCCACCCATCCTTCTGCCTCTAACCCACCCCATTACATATTGAGAGATAGGCGATTTTCTTGCTAAACCAGAGAAATAAAGCCACTGTTATCGTGCTTCTTATGGTTTACTACTGAAGTAGTTACAAGAAAAAAGTTCAGGGAGCTTTGAAGAAATACAATAACCTAACTAGAGACAACCTAAACTAGAAATCATAAAAGGTATTTCTGAGAAAGTGGTTCTAACTTGAAAGCTAGAGGATGAGCCAAAGTTAGCTGAAGAAGAGCCTGGTGGGAGAAGAGAGAGGCATGTTTTAGAAATGAAAGGATTTCAATTTTATTGGAGCAGAATACAAAAAGGAGAGTGATGGGAGATGAAATGAGAAAACACAAAATAGAGGTATTTCTTTGAAAGATTCTTAAGATATATTTTTTAAAACTGTAACCTCATTGTGTTTAAAGAGTAGTCATTAATTTTTAATGCAGATTATTTGAAAGGAAATAAAAAGGAATATAATCTTACTATCCAAATAACTTCTGTTGGTATTAAAGCAAACAAAGCTACATGTTCAAATTGAGAGCATTTCACGTGATATGGAAAACCATCAAATAAAAACGAAAGCCTCCAATTATCAGCCTAAATCAAACTCCCTAAATCTAACTACACTTAAAGTTACCAGCTGCATAGTACTCTGTTATGAGAATGTGTCAAAAATCAAGTCATTGTCTATCAGTTCCAGACCTACTGCTCTGCAGTTCTGTAAACACTGTTTCTGTGTGCTCCCCACCTCTCACCCCCACTTTTCATTCATCTCTGTCAACAGGAGCAGTGGAAGAATGGAAGGCTGGAGGATGGAGACTAGCCTCCCTGTTTTCTTTCTATTCCTATCTCCTTGGATTCCTATTCCTACTTGCTTTCTGTGCCGTGTCTCACTCCAGTCTCACTTCTTCCTCCTGAAAGCAGCAGTTAACTCTAGTAGCAACAATCAATACTAAGTTTTAGTTTTCTAGCACACCCAGAATGCACTTCATTATCCCTCAGAGACACAAGTACCAGTTCAGCCACTGCTTAGAAATCTGGGTGGGGCCAGATAGTATAACTTCCACAGGCCCTGAGCCCTTAAGCCTTTGTGAGCTCCTTCATCTGTAATAGAATTTTAAAGACTGTGTTTTATGATGGTGTTAGTATAAAGACAAATATATTGATATTTTTATAAAAAATTTTCTTTGACCTAAAATTTTATTCTTTTTTGGATATTAAAACAAATCAAAACATTCTCAGGAGCCCATAAAATTGTTTTGGGTCTAGGCACTGGCTCTATATTGCCTAATGGATAATTTGGCCCTTGTTTTGGGTCTCTGATCTCTCTCCCAGTTCAGAAGCACCAATATCATTCCAGAGATGCTTTTTCCTTAAAGCTGTAAGCCCCAGCTCCATGGGTACCCTTTCTCTAATTTGTTTTGGTAATTTTAACCTGTGTTGGCAGAGGTCTCTCTCCTTAACTTTCAGATGACCACTTTCTTGCTATATCCTCATGGGGTTGTTCCTCTGTCTGTGTTTTCTGTGTCCTAATCTCTCTCTCTCTCTTTTTTTTTTTCAAGATTTTATTTATTTATTTGACAGAGAGAAGCAGCTAGAGAGGGAACACAAGCAGGGGAGTGGGAGAGGGAGAAGCAGGCTTCCAGCTGAGCAGGGAGCTGGAGACAGGCTCCATCCCTGGACTCCAGGATCATGACCTGAGCCCAAGGCAGGCGATTAATGACAGAGCCACCCAGGTTCTCTTTTAATCTCTTTCTATGAGGACACCAGTCATATTGGATCAGGACTCCATTTTTAACTTAATTACAACTTTAAAGTTTCCACAGTCACACTCTTAAGTACCACAGGTTAAACATGAATTAATACATGAATTCTTTTTTTTTTTAAGATTTTATTTATTTATTTATTTAAGAGAGAGAGCATGAGTGGGGTGAGGGACATAGGGAGAGGAAAGCTCTTTGCTGAGCATTGAGCTAGATGCGGGGCTCGATCCTAGTATTCGAGGATCATGACTGGAATGGAAGGCAGACACCCAAATGACTGAGCCCCAAATACATGAATTCTAAGGGAGGACACAAATCAGCCCATCATAAGTGGACTTGTCAACTCTTATTTAACCAGAATCATGTTTGTTTGTAAGCATTTTTGTCATTTTTATTTTCAGCTATTAAAAACATGTTTTAATAATTAAAAAAATACATTTTTGAGTATATATCCGAACAAATCCTTGTAAGTGTAACTGTGGCATTAACTTCCTAGGAGAGTTCAGGATACCTTCCTTTTTAATTTGTAGTTTTCATAACTATTGATTTGCTGCATTCCTGAAAGTTTCAAATTCTTGCTCGAAATATATAAGCTTGGCAGCATTATCATCAAATTATACATTTTGCTGATCTGATGAATGAAATAAGGTCATATGATTTTTTATTTGTATTTCTTTAAATATGAGTCAGCGTAAGTATTTCTTTTATGTTTGTTGTCTATGTTTCTTTTTCTGTAGATTGCTTGTTCAGACAGTTAACTGGTTTTCTGTTGAATATTTGCCTTTTCTAATTGATTTTCATGAGGCTGCCTTCACCTCTGATTTCTTTAGCTGTACTTATATTTGCACATCAATTAGTTGACTTGTCCTTATCTTTAGATCTTAGGTTAGAAATGACCCCCAACATAAACTCCTTTATGATCTTTCCTCCAAATGCCTGGATCAGGATCTCTTCTAGATATCGGGTTTATTTGTCTATATTTAGCATTTCTCATACCTCATTATAGACAATTGAAATTGCTTTTTACTTTTTTTGTCTTCCTAAGTAGAGGAGAATCCTAAGAGCCGAGACCTTGATTTGTTTATCGGTGAAGCCTAGGTGCTTAACAGTGTCTGATTTTAGGTATGTTATATTTATATATTATATATAATGCATAAATATATAAAATGTATATAATTATAAATAAATAAGTTATACATATATTAGATAGATAGATATATTTTTGAGTTGGCTGAATGAAGGAAAGGATCAATGAAGTTTTAATTGAGCCATATTTCTTAAGGTTTTAAGTTTGAAAACCATGAATTCATTTGGAGATCTAGTTGGTTGGCATATTTCTTATGTACAACTCTAGTTACTGAATTTAGCCAAAAAGCAAATACAATGCTTGTGAGAAAAATGTAGTTCTTGCTATCACCGCAGAGGATGTTTTTATATATATGTTTGTTTGTTTATTTATTTACTTTCATATTTTAAAAAATGCTTTGATTATTTTTAGGTACTGACTATCTATGTTGTTCAGGGATAGTTCATAATTGAGATTTGTTTGCTTTGTCTTCTCAACAGAGGCAAGTCTGCATAGCAGTTAAGACCTTGGATGCAGGAGCTCATGCTTTCACTTGATCTTAGCCAAAAGGCCAAGCGATGAGTTCATGCATTTCAATCTTTGTTCTACCACTTCCAGGTTTGTGATCCTGTTAATGTTATCTAAATGGTCTGATCTCTAGTCTTGCCCCCTGTTAGGGAAAGTAGGGATATAAAGTCAGGATATTATTATCAGGCACTACTATTGCTGGAATAATTAAAAGAGATAACATTTACTAAACATTTAGCACAGAAAGATTAAGACATTAGATAGTATCATCATTTATATTGTTTTCCTTAGTTAGGGAGTTGGAGCATTGTTAGAGAGTGGTGGATTGGGAATATTTTCACTGATCTATTGCTTCTCAAGGATGATGAGGTAATATGTACTTAGATTACCATAGAAAGTAAATCAACCTTGACTACAATATGTAGTCACAGTGTGAGAAAAAGACCAGTCAACAGTTGATAAGGGAAGAATTGAAGCTGTTTTATGTGTGTGCATACCTGCACTGATCTACATACATTCTTTTTTTTTTAATTTTTTTTTATTATTACTAAAATTTTTTTTCCAGTGTTCCAAGATTCATTCCCCATTCCCCACACCCGGTGCTCCACACTTTAGGTGACCCCATTCTTACATATGTAAGTATACAACCAGCCCATACATTTCATTAGGAAAATACTGTTTTCCCCCCGCTAAATATTTCTGAAATGTTGGGTTATTATTTTATTATTTCTTTACTCTTATAGAATACCCCTCATATTCCGTTTCATTTTATTCAATCTATATAAAAAGATTTATGAAATATGATGCACAGAGACTGTGCTTTGAACCACCATAGGATTGATTCTGGTCAAGTGTAAAAATAAAAGCAGAATTCTTAATTGGTTCTAGTGATGCCTGATTATTCTAGAGTATGTCTGAAATGGAATGCATATTTTTTTTTTCGTGGCCAGTTTTGTGGTTGAAAGAAGAGGCAGCTGCTTGAATGGTGAGATTTCAGAAGGTCCTGGAAGTACTGTTTCTCACTATCTTTTCGTCATACCTGAAATGTGAGGACCATTTTGAATGGGTAGATCTTTGCATTTGTCATAGATGACTTCAAGAAATTCAAACACCATGGAAAGCATAAGCCATTCTTTTTATTACCTTTTCTTTTTTCTGTTTTTAAGATTTTATTTATTTATTTGACAGAGAGAAACACAGAGAGAGAGGGAACACAAGCAGGTGGAGTCAGAGAGAGAGAAGCAGGCTTCCCACTGAGCAGGGAGCCCGATGTGGGACTCGATCCCGGGTCTCCAGGATCTTGACCTGAGCTGAAGGCAGTCGCTTAACCAACTGAGGCACCCAGGCGCCCCATTATTACCTTTTCAAAGTAGTTTCGAAACAGTTTTTTCTCACTACTTTCTAGTATAAAGGCCAGTCTAAATGCACCTGCTGAACAAATAGGTAAAGACCTGGACTTTTAGAATCCCTTGTTTTGTATTCTGGTAGAAGGACCGAAAAAAGTGAAGATATTTATATATATTCAACCTCATGCTTTAATTTTCAATCCACTGATCATACTGCTATTGACTTGCAAGAAAAACATCTCTCATACTGTGTGTCAATATATAGTTTTTCAAATATAAAATGCATTTTATTCCACTTATGTTTGTTACTGTGGTTATGTCTGGGTCATATAATTATAAATTATTTTCACTTTTTCACTAAGCTTTATGAATTTTCTAAAAATGCTAACTGCATGTTTGTTTAATTGGAAATAAGTAAATTGAGAAAATGCCCATTAGATTTCTACCCACACAAGGAATTGACTTGTAACTAACTAATTCCCCTGATCAATTATGAAACAACCTGTGCTTTAGAAAAATTGGAGTGGAAAAAAATATAGCTATTCAAAGTCAATATGGGTGACTGGATATCAACCACAGCATCAACAAAATCAGGAGAATTGATAAAATGCAAAGTTGATGTTAGTTCTGATGATTTTAACTTAGTGAAATAAACCCTAAAGGAAAAATCAAGTAATTTCCTAACTTCAATTTTAAAGAGAGGAAAATAAAAACGTTTTACTAAACTTCATGCAGAAATGAGTTAGAAATCTTCAATTCAGTCCAGCAAACATTTTTTCTGTGTCTACTCTCTACACTCCCGATATCACAACATGCTCAAGATTCAAACAAGAAATCAAGTATTATGGAGTAAGTGTTTTAAATAAACGAGGAACATGTCTAGAAAGATGTAAGCTGGAATTACTGGAGGTTTATGCCACAGAGTAAGATTGCAGATGATGATTCTTCTCATTTTGCTTATTTGTCTATTCTCGAATTTGTACTGTGTTATATATTTGTGTATATGTGCATGTGTGTGCCTGTCCCTTATGTGACTTCACTACCCACATTGATCCTCATTCTCCTTTGTAAACTGTATTTCTGTTTCCTCTATCTACAGTTCTTCTGTCCTCTGAATAATAGCATGTTTATGGGAAGGAGCATTTTGTACATCAGTTTTTTATTCATTTCCTACTCTTGCCAATGACCTTCTATTGCCAATCTAAATACCCTCTGCTTCAAATAGCCCCACATGCTCTGTGAAGACTTCTTTGACCCTGAATTCCTGAACATTTGTTTCCCTCAATGATGGACATTTTGTGATAAGGTGTCTTGTATTCATATTGTGTTTACCCTATATGATACTTTACATTTGAAAGCAATTTTACATAAATTATTTTATGTTTTTCTGTAAAATAGGGTAGAGATAATTTCTGTTTTTAGGATGTGGGGAAACAGCAGGATTAAGTGACTTGCTTACATTTTTAAGGAACCAAAACCAAAGATACAGAGTTTCTGACTCTTGATATAATTTTATTTTCAGAATATGGAGCTACACTAAGTTTACTTTTGCTATGAAACCAAATTAGCGCTATGAGCTCAGAGACTCTTTGGACCTTAAGAATATAGTGACTACAATAGCTGCTCAATAAAATTATTGATTGTTTAATGTTTTAACAAAGTCTATAAAGCAAATAAACATAACTCCAAGCAAATTTCCTAGCTCATTGTTAACAGATAAACTTTCAGTATTAAGATCTGAAGGTCTGCTCTTCAAGATTTTAATATTTCATTTGTAGGTATTTGTATTTGTTTAAGATATAGAGAAAAAAGTCAGCATTTAGAGAGAGAAGATGACACTTTTATTCACCTGAAGGGAACATTTACTAGAGGAATGACTGAGGGGAAAGGGGCAAAACTGGCAAAAACTCTCACTGGAATAGGAGAAAAGGAAGTCAGGGGAAGAGGAAAGCACCATGACATGTTGTGATGTTGGATTTTGGATTTTTGTATATTTTGTATTTCTGGATTTTGTATGTTTCTGACAAGGATGGAGAGAACAGATCTCACAGAGATAAGGCAAATTCAATAGTTTGTAGGATACTGATGAGATCTCTGTCCATTGTTGATTTCCAAAATGGACAAAAACCTAGCCAACCAATTGAAGAGTGGTAAAATTTCATGCTGAGTTCTAATGCTTCTGAGTGAGTGAGGAGCACTCACTGAATGAGTGAGGAGCAAGGTGAACCAGGGAGAGTAAATGTTTTTCTCATTGCAGCAAAAGATGAAATTTAGTTATGCAAACAATGATGAGAGTGGAGCAAGGATACTAATGGATAAAAAAGCATACTGTGCAATTCTTTCAGTCTTTGAGAATTGTATAATCTTAAAATAATTTTTATTATAGTAATTGAAATATATATAATACTGCTTATGTTTTGTACAAAAATAAATGTGGGTCAAAGCACGTGCTTCATCACCCTCCTTTCTTAGCTAATATCTTATGGAAGGCACTTTTATCCATTCAACACTTATTTATCAAGCACTGTATATACCAGCTCCAGTACGAGGCCCTGGAGTTATAATAGTGAAGTAAAGAGACCTGAGCTCAGGTCTGGAAACTGGGAAAAGTATCAGACTTTTATTAGAGTGACCTTCTCAACCTCTTAATTACCTATCCTTGATGCACACCCTTGGGAGCTGCCTGTCTCTCGAGGTCCTATATATGTTACATTCTACTAACTATCTCCACAGTTTTCTGCAGTGCAGGTGTCCCTTCTTGCTGCTCATTATGGTAATTATGCCCACCTTGCTTCTGATCAGTAAGTACTGCCATATTTCCTCTGGCATTTCCTTTTTTCATCACCCCTATTACTATCTTTGTGTTATAGAAGTAACCTTACTGGTAGGGCTGGCTAAGACCAGTCATCACTGTGCTTCTAAAAATGCTGACCCCTTCTTACCAATGCATTTTGTGCTTTGGTAATAGGTAATTCCTAAAGGTTCTCCCATGGAATAAAGAGGTTGTTTGCTGTATGTAATAGGCCCACACTAGCATACCACTTCTTTGAGCTTTTGGATCTCCTCTTCCGTGGCAGTTCTAGCATTTCACTTAGTATGCACCTTTACTAATCTTACAAACTCCTGGTTCAGCATGCTTATAGTGTCTTTCTTCTTTCTTGTTGTTTTCTTTGTTGTTGTTGTTATTGTTGTTTGTTTTTTATTTGTTTGTTATGTAATGGCTTTATTGAAATATAATTCACATATAATACAATTTATCTATTAATTCATCATCTCATATAATCCTCAGAATAACCCTCACAAATGTTATCACTATTTATAGGTAAAGAGATAATGTCTTAATGAGGTTGAATAAGGTCAGCGAGGAAGGTCAACTGAATAAAGTCAACTGAATAAGTTCAGCTGGGAAGTATTGGATCTTAGATTTGAATCCAGGATTGTTTGATTCCAAAGGCCTACTGTACTTTTCTTAAAATAGCAACTTATATAAAAATTGCAAACTCATGCCCTAATTTTAAACAAGCATTATTTCGGGTTCTCAGTCAACTCCCTCACATATGAAGTCATTATCATTATTAGTAATTTATATTTATTCATAGGAACATATAGTATTCAATAAATATTATTTAATTTTGTATTTAATTTCTCATAACGTATTTGAAAAGTGACTGGGTGGGGAGTAAGTTTCAGATGGGAAAAGTAAGATGTAAGGTAGCCAACTGACCAGTCCAAGGTTTAAAAAAATGTAACCAGTTCTGGGACTAAGTATGTCACAAGCCTCTGACCAAGGATATTTCCCACAAGAGCCATGTGCTGCCTGTGTGGGGAAGTAGGCTGGGGGGCTTGTGAACTCTAATCCAAGTGCAGCTAGAAGTGACTGTGGTCTTTGTGCAGCTGAGGACATTAAAACATGGTGCCTCCTTGCAAAGCCTTGGTGGGGAAGCAAAAATTCATCCACACATTTAGCAGAAGCTTCATGACTAAACCTGAGTCACTGAATTTTCCAGAAGAATTCAAAGATAGATGAATTGACATCTTTCAGTGTTCTATGTCTATTTGGCAAAAATGGTCCAACACTGCGTGTAAATAATTATAAATAAAACAAAAAGGCAGAAGAAGGTGCTAGTTAATATTTAATGACCAGTTCTCTGGCAGAAGTGCACATTCCAAAGATTTCCCAACCCGTCATGTTTATACTGCTATAAACTGCAACAGCCCCAGCTTTTCTCTGAGGTTAGAGCACACTCCAAGAGCTAATATTTCTGTACCTGAGAACTTTAAAAATGGTCTAAAAAATCCATAGCTGGGGATGTGCTGGTTCCTTGTTGATGCTGTTTTAACCAGGAAGAGTTAGTAGCAAAAAGCACCTTCTTGTTCATTACAGAAGATAATGGGAATCTCTTTCAGACTAGATAATGAAAATACCTACTTTTGCCAGCTTTGTCAAAGAAGGGAGCATATGTCTAAAGAGGCCAAGTCGTTTCAAAATTTGGCACACAAACTCGTTGTCTCCTCCAAATTAGGAAAAGAACATGACCTTAAAGGAAATGAAAAAACTCGACGAGAAATTGCGTAAATTATAATATTCTGACTTAACACTTTTTAAAAAATTCAGATACTAAGAGTCATTAAAAAAATAAACTAACATTTTTGTAGGTCTTCGTGTAAGGAATACTTTGCATATGTGATTGCATTCGACTCTGCTAAGTTTTGGAGAATTCGTGAAATGCTAGAGTAATAGGAAGTATCACTCTGAGGATGTCAGGAAGTGTGAAGCACTGGTGTTTGTATGGAGCAATTAAACCACTGAATCCTTTCTCTAGGAAGTCATAGTCTTGCATTACTTTAACAGTTGAGTTGGCTAAAGGATTCTTTATTTTAGCTTTATTAAATAGCACTGGGGCAAAGTTATCTGTTTCTAAATGAATATGCTATATGTACACAAAACCATGTGGTATATAGATCAAATCTTTAATTAGTAATTAGCATAAAAAAAACTATAAGGTGGTGATGAGATTTATAAGACAATACCTCCCAGTTACAAATCAAGAGATGAGAGTGCTATTGAGAGTAGCAATTAAAGCAGCCTACATTTATTTAGTTTTTAGTTTGTGCCAAGAACTGTTTTAGGCTTTTTCTCTATTGCCCATTTAATCCTTGTAATGACCCTCTGGAGTAGATACTGTTGTTATCTTGTTATGCAGAAGAGGTCACTGAGGGATTGAGGGGTTAAGTAACTTGTTCAAGAGCATTGAACTTGTAAGTGTAGTTGCTGGGATTCAAAACCTAGAAATCTAACTCTGGAGCTCATGCTATTAACTGCTATGCTAAATTGTCTTTTGATTAGCAGCTCTACCCTTGCTAAAAGAGCATGGTCAATGTTCTTTATTTTTTTCTTTTTTCAGTCTATTCAAATTATCTGATACCTGCCATTGCTACTCCCACAAAGTTGTTTTCAGGATTAACTGAAATAATATATTTAAAAGCACTTTAAAAGATAATGTGTTCTTCAAATGTGAGGTGATATTATTACATTGTATACAATGGTTAGTTACTCAGAGCAATGGTCCATTAAATGGTCAGCAATGAGTGCATTTGGTATACTAATAAACTGAACCACCATAATAGGCTTCTTTCAGATGTACACACATTAGTTCTTCCCAGAACTCATGAGCAAGTCAAGGCTCAAACTGCCTCTGCACACAGTTATTTGGAGATACATAGGCATATTTCTGGAAACAGAGAGGAACTGCTGTAATTGTTTGCACATGCAGACATTGTCTCAAATTATGATTTTGCTATTTCAGAGATTCCCTTGTCATAACTACCAAAATGACACAAGCAGTACTTTTTTGTAATCTCCATATTTGACGCATGAAAGAAGACTTAATTCCTGTTTGAATAAACAACATAATAAGGTTATTGAGATTAGAGACCATTACTATATAAAATTATGTCTAAGTGGCAGATATAATTAACATTGGATTGTAATTACACTAATTACAAGTCACATTAAGACACTCCAGTAATGACAAAGTGAGAACCCTATAATTGAATGGAATAAGTAGGGAAACATGCTGCTCACACTAATTGCCTAAATGAGCTAATATGTCTTCAGAGTGACAGTTTTGCTCAATGTTATTACGCAGACAAGGCAGTTGAGTGAGGTATTTTTGAAATATATATATATATATATATATATATATATATATATCCCCCAATTTTCCTCCTTTATTCTCTCCAGGACCTATTTCAAGTCATCAGCAAATTCAGAATTTCTCTCTTGAGCCACAGAAAATTAGAGCTTTCTCTAACCTTGTTAAAAAAAAAAAAAAAAGAGCACATAATACAATTAGGATACATAAACCCAGGTACAACTTTAATCTTAGTGTGTATGGAATGCACTTATCACCAACCGGTTCCTTGGACTAGCTAATGCTTTCCAATTTCCCCTCTATCCTGTCTTTCTCAGTTTACCAAAATCAAGCAACTCCAGCTCACTGAGTACTTTGCAGCTTTGAGAACCATCATGTTGTGGGTTCTGAAGTACCAAACATGGCTTCCAGCATCCCGGCTCCAGAGAGGCCCTGGAGAGTGATAAAATCTGAATTATTCAGAGCAATTAGTACCAGAATAGCACTGGAACTCACATTTCAGCCCAAGCTGTTAAGTGAGAAGATAAAATAATAGTGGAATATGAATTCATGGCACTGTAAGAGTTTATTTTTTGTTGTTTCTTTTCCCTTCTCCAATACCTTTCCTCTCTATACCTCTGTCTGGGGCACTGCTTGGGTAAGGGGAAAAAAAAAAAAAGGAAACAGAGAGAAGTTATTTAAAACCTGAAAAGAGATTTTGTTTTTAAGGCAGGGATGTCACAATATGTAGGAAACAAAACTGATGCACTCAAGCTGATGAATAATGCTGGGTGCAGCTTTTCTTTCTCTTGTGCTGGTAAAGAAAAAGAAATGGTGTCAGACATGCCTTTGTCAGCAGGGCTTTCAAACTTTTTGTACATTCCTTTTTTCTTGTATTTCCTTCTCTTTCTCCAGAAACTCCAGTTTTTCCTCTAAAGAACCAGGTTTATGGGTTTCTAATACAAAATAGAAAGCCAGGTATGCAAGGTCCATTAATAAGTTGATACTTCATTAGTCCAAAGATAGCAATTTGACATCTAACTCAGAAATAATGACCCTGTTCTCTTGAAAAATTCTACTTCTCAGGGTTTTGTAGTTGTTGCAATCAATCATATTTTATTTCAAAGTGAACTTTGTTTTGAATTTGAATTAAGGGTTATACTCAATTAATTCTGTAGTTATACAAACTCATATAATCAAACATCAGGAGTTTACATAAGAGGATATTGATTGAAATAAATAGTGTTGGAAGCTAGCCTTCTACTAATGGCCATGCAAGTCAGAGCCTAATGAATCTGGCCATGGTTCATCTAAGATGAGGCGTGGGGTGACTAAGATTTTATCCTTAGCACTATTCTTTCTCACTGATGATTTTGCAAGTTTCTCATGCCTCTGTTTTCATAAGATGGCAATTCAGTGGTTCTTTGCAACTTATTTGCAAATATTATGCAAGTTTCTCATATCTCTGTTTTCATAAGATGGGAATTCAATGGTTCTTTATGGCCTAAAAAAGCTCAAGAACTTATTTCATTTTATGTCACTACCTCTAGGTAAAGAATTAGCTAAGTTAGCAGAGGAATCAGATACTCCAGATTAGGGTAGGCTTATATATATATATAAGGTATATATATATATATATGGTAAAAATATTTTTAAACAAATTTTAGGAAAATTTTTCTCTAAAAAGCTTGAATATAAATATATATATTTATATATTTATATATATATATATAATGAAAAATATTTTTAAGCAACTCTTTTTTTTTTTTTAAGATTTTTATTTATTTGACAGAGAGAAACACAGCCAGAGAGGGAACACAAGCAAGGGGAGTGAGAGAGGGAGAAGCAGGCTTCCTGCCAAGCAGGGAGCCTGATGTGGGACTCGGGATCATGACCTGAGCTGAAGGCAGTCACTTAAGCAACTGAGCCACCCAGGCGCCCTAAACAACTCTTTCAAAATGTAAAAGCCATTCACCACTCTTAGCTTGCTGGACTATAAGATTTTGGGCTATAAGAGGCTACAGGTAGAATTTGAGCCACAGAGCCAACCCCTGCCCCAGACTAATGGAACTAAGTATCTATCACATGGATGATTTGGTGTTTAATAGAAACTAAATATAAAAACCACTTAAATCAACTCTTCCTAACATATTGAAAAATAAAATGTAGATCATAGATATTTAAAGTTATAGACTTTTTTTGTTTTCCTATTTATACTTGAGCAAGTTGCTGTATTGGGCAGATCAAAGCTTAAGAAAGGAGAGGCAGTTTCCACAGAGGTCACGGGAGCAGCCTTGCTTGGGTCAGCACAATAGTGAGGTGAGGAGGGCATCTGTGCAAGACTGGAGATCAGGGGCTGCCTATATACAGAGATTTGATCAAATAAGTAACTGTGTTAAGGATGAGGTAACCCAGGTATCAGAAGATAGTTATAAATATGGAAAGGAATAAAACCAAAAAGAACCTTTAGTTTTCAGTACATATAGTTACATAAATATAGAATACATAGATACAAATATAGATGTAAATTATGTATATATATAAGCATATATATATACATATAAGTACATACATATACACACATACATATATATGCATACACACACACACACACACACACACACACACAACAGACCTAGTGCCCAGATTGTCACTTCACAATATCATGCACAGACCTAGTACCCAGATTGTGGCTTCATAATATCGTTTTTCACTGAAAGAAACCAATGTTCCTAGGAGAAATGGTTGATTCTAGCATAGCTGATTGAGGCAGGACATATATCAGTCTAAAAGATCGTTCTTATTCCAGAAAAAATAAAAAAAGGTCACAGAATGATTAGGTTGATAATGTCAAAATAATCCTGAAACTAGTTTGAAGGGACCCCCACTAGATGAATCAGGGATAATTTTAGCATCAGAATAAAAAATTATAGTAACAGAATATTATTTATTCAAAGAGATAAGAAACAGTACATTGAAAATTTGATAAAAGATGGGAAATTTACATGGTTTTAAAATATCCCCTTACAAAATACTCATTAATTTGAAAGGAGACAAGGAAGAGTTATTTTATAGAGGAAAAGTCAAGCAGACATCACCTTAATTACTAATCAAAGTGAGTATCATCAGTCATGGGACAAATCCAAATTGCATGCCACCTGATAGGATGCAATTAGGAAAACATGGCATTAGTCTTGAGATATTCTCATCAAAAAACAACTTGCGGGGCGCCTGGGTGGCTCAGTTGGTTGAGCGACTGTTTTCGGCTCGGGTCATGATTCTGGAGACCCGGGATCGAGTCCCACATCAGGCTCCCTACTCGGCAGGAAGCCTGCTTCTCCCTCTTTCAGTCCCTCTGCTTGTGTTCCCTCTCTGGCTGTGTTTCTCTCTGTCAAATAAATAAATAAAATCTTAAAAAAAAAAAAAAACATAACTTGAAACTAATCATGAGGAAACATGAGATAAACCTCAACTGAGGAATATTTTACAAAATAACTGGTCCCTAACTCTTTAAAAGTACAAGCTCCTAGGGGCGCCTGGGTGGCTCAGTTGGTTGGGAGAATGCCTTCAGCTCAGGTCATGATCCCGGAGACCTGGGATCAATCCCCACATCGGGCTCCCTGCTCGGCGGGAAGCCTGCTTCTCCCTCTCTCACTCCCCTTGCTTGTGTTCCCTCTCTGGCTGTGTTTCTCTCTGTCAAATAAATAAAATCTTAAAAAAAAAATAGCACAAGGTCCTAAAAGTCAAGAAATGACTGTGAAGAATTCTTGTGTGAAGAATAAAGAGATATGATAGATAAATGCAACACATAATTCCCAACTAATTATTTTCTATAAAAGACATTGTGGGGAAAATTAACAAAATTTGAATGGAGTCTAAAGATTAAATGATAGTAATGTATCAATGTTAATTTTCTTATTTTGATCATTGGATTGGTTATATTGGAGAATACCTTTGTTTGTAGGAAATGCACATGAAACATAATGGGTCATTAGGTTGTCAGATTACTCTCAAATGACTCAGAAAGCAGAAGTATTGGTGCTGTACTTGCAAATTTTCTGTAAATTTGTAAATATTTTAAAATAAAAATAGTTTTACTTTTAAAAAATAGTTTTAAAATGAGTTGCCTTATAAATATATTGAAGTAAAAGTATAATTAAAATAAGTTTCCTAGGGTGTTTTCCTATAGAAAGACAACATTGTGGAGTACAAAGAGTGTGGATTTTGAAATCTGTAAAATCTGGTTTGAAATTTGGTACAAAATTTAATAGCTGAATGGTTTTGGCTAGGCCACTTAACTGTCTTAAAAGTTCAATGCACCTGATATTATCTATAGCATAGTGCTATTACTAAATGAGAGAAAGCTTATTTAATGGGCCAGATATAGTGCTTGGAACATAGAAGGTGCTCACTAGAAGCTAATAATAGTAGAGATAAATTGTAATAATAATAATTACAGTAATAATAACAACAACAATAATAAAGTAGTAACAACGACAGTAGTATTGTCAGTGATATTAACAGTAATAGTGATGGTAGCAATAGACTTTTTACTACCGTAGTATCAGTAGTTGTTGTTGTCAAAGGCAACATTATTATCATGATCATCATGGGTCCTCTCCTGGAGGGTTGACATGAGTGGTCTGCTATATGAAAGAACTTCAGTAATCATAATCCATCATGGGAAAAGAAGATGGGAGATGGCAAGAAGATGGGAGGGGAACAATTATATAGATGGAAAACATCCTCATTATCGAAGATGAGTCAATACCTAGAAAGAATTCATGACATTTCCATCCATTGTTCCTATTTCCTTGATAAATATTGCTTTCTCCAACAACCACCCCCAACACACATAGATGTGCAATTCCTATACCTCATGTCAAGCACACTGATCTCCTTATCTTCTGAAGCTCACTCTGTTTTCAGGGTACTGTGTACATCAGAAGACATATCAGTGCCGAAGCCAAAGCCAGTTGAGTATATTGAAATTGCCACAATAGGTCAATGCATGATTCTCCATATCCCTGCACACACACACTCTCTCTCTCTCATATATATACACATATGTATATATACATTTTTTTTTCTTGAGAGAGAGATTATGTGTGCATGCACATGAAAGAGCAGGGTAGGGCAGAGGGAGAGAGAAAGAGACAATCTTTTTTTTTTTTTTTTTTTAAGATTTTATTTATTTGACAGAGAGAGATCACAAGTAGGCAGAGAGGCAGGCAGAGAGGAGGAGGAAGCAGGCTCCCTGCTGAGCAGAGAGTCCCCGACATGGGCCTTGATCCCAAGACCCTGAGATCATGACCTGAGCCGAAGGCAGAGGCTTTAACCCACTGAGCCACCCACGCACCCAGGAAAGAGACAATCTTAAGCAGGCTCTCTATATCCAGTGGGAAGCCTGACAAGGAGCTCAGTCTCATGACCCTGAGATCATGACCTGAGCCAAAATCAAGCTTAACTGACTGAGCTATCTAGGAACCCCTAGTCTTTAAACAGGAACTGTCTCATATTCCTTTTTTTACCCTCTGGGGTTCAATATGTTGTACTGTAGGGAGCGGACTTCCAGCCAGTATTTTTGTGTCTAATAATATTATGCTTAAAAACCTTTAACCAGAGATATCTCTCAACTTTGTTCTGGACCAATAATGATTTATAGTTCATGTCCTTGTTTGAAAGTCCATTTATAAATGTAACCACTTATGAAGAAAGTTCATATGTAACTTAAGCCTCATTTTTCCCCTACTCTTATTTTCCCCAATACTTCCGGATACATACAATCAAGTCTTCCAAATACAGAGTCAATCTCCCGCCTGATTCTGAAGAATTTTTTACTAGATCAGGAAATATATTAAGTGCCTCAACCCCTCCATCTGATGGGACTTGGAATTAAGACTATGGGGTGAACATTTGCCTTAGTTGTTCTGACAGGCCTTCTGCTTGTGCTACCAGTATCTTTGCTGCCAAGAAACCTATATCCAGAGCCCCAGGAGCATTTCCTGTGAGGCTATGCATCTCATACCCCTTCTCTTCTCTTTCCTGTCCTCATGTTGGCTTGGTCCAAAGGCTTGAATTTGCTGTGGTTCCTGCTCTTTACTTTGATTGGAGCTCAATCTTACGGTTGGAGTACTAGAGTTTTTTTTTCTAGTGCAAGCCCTTTCCACCCAAAAGAAAGGTCCTGGGGTCTGTATAGTCCAGGCTGGTGATTAGTGCACTATCACCTTTGATGAATATTTTCAAATAAAATTTCTTTCCCACCATAAAATGTAAAATATTTTGGTCTGAATTAATGATTTAATAATTAATTAATAATTGAATACCTTAATTACTAAATTAAATTATTAAAATGTGATCTGAATTAGATTCCTTCATTGATGTTCAGTGCATATGGGTGCTCCTTTGGGACCCCCTGTGGTAGATTCCTCTTACCACCTGCTAATCTTTATCCTTCCTGCTCTCCCAATTGCTTCTTAAGCTCACTCCCACCTGAGTTATGACATTTGCAGGCAAGCAGTGCTCCCAGCCCTCAATTTGCCACAGTTCTTGATTTTAAGGTACATCCTGGCAGTACATATTATTCCATCCACCGAGTGTTACTTTGAATGGCCTTATACCTGAGATACCACTTATGGAATCTGCTAAGATGCTATTCCACATTTAAGTCCCTCCCAGGGCTCCAAACACAGCTAAGAACAGAGTTTTAAAGCTAATGTCTCACCTTGATTCTAATCATGGGAATGTTATTTATTTAACCTCTCTGAGCCTAGCCACAGCAATATATCAATTGCTACTATATGGGAGCACTGTGCTAAATGGTTTACATACATTATTTCTAATTCATAGAATTAGACTGCAGTGTATACTGTATTCTCATTTCATAAATGAGGAAATTAAGGCTCACTCAGCATGGTTAAGTAATTTGCCCTAGGTCATCGCACTAAGCAAGTGGCAGAGCTGGAATTCAATTCCAAGGTGTGGCTGACTTAAATTCTAGCATATTTCACCACTCTGCACCTCTGAGGGGAAGGTTTCCTTCAAAAGAAACAAAGAGACACATTTCTCTGTGGCATTTCCTGTTTTCCTATTTCAAACATCTTTTTAGTTGCAGAAGAGTTGCCAAGATCAAAGGCATAATTTATGTATTGAAATGCTGCGGGCTGGAAAGAAAAATGCATTTTATCATGTTTAATCCTTTAACTCATTCACTATGGGTATTTAGGCATTTCCAGTGAAATGGCGATAGACATATTTGAATGAGAAGTAATAAGGACTGGACTTTAAGAGGTGGGGCTAAGGAATGTGGGGCAGAAACGGTGAAGTCCTAAGGATCCCAGTCTGTAATATATCAGATGCTGCAGAAAATGGCAAGAAAAATAACTTAAGTCTGAGATCCCGGGGAAAGGAAGTCTTCCAATGTGCTCGAAACCTCTTCAAGACAGTGTTTCTGACTGTACTCTTTAAACTTGTCCCCGAAGTATTTTTGCTGGAGACCTCTCTTCCTTTGGTTCCTTGATAGCATTTTTTACACTTGTAATTATTTTGTTTTCTTTATTTTTTTTCAACTTCCTTCGCTGGAATGTAGATTCCATAAACACGAGGATTATGTTACAAAGCAAACGTTACATAGTAAGCACTCAATAAATAATTTTTCAGCGGGAAACGTCCCCCACCCCCAGCTCCGAGGGCTCTCCCAGCATTCCCGCCTCAGCCTGCAGCAGTGCGCATGCCCAGCAGTGTTCCACGCTTAATCCCAGCGCGTGGTTGGACTCGGTCCTGCTCAGAAACACTCTTCTCCTGGGAAACGGGACAGGAGGGAGAGGGTGCTGCCCTCTCCTCAACAGTCGCCAAGCCTGTTGGTTGGAACTGGCACTTAGCCATTGGTAGTCGACATGTACCCGGACGCTTTACGGCGACGTGCAGGAGGGCCGCAGAACTGAGCCTTGCGGTCTGGGGCGCGGTCTGGGGCACGGGCTGGGGGAGATGCAGAAGTTAAAAAAAAAAAAAAAAAAAAAAAAAGGAAGTTAAATGAGTACGAGAAAAGTCTAAAAAAGATCCCCTTCCTTTGTGAGAAGATCTACCGCAGGTATTGCCAGACTAAAATCCACATACCTACAGAAGGGTCACCGGGGAAAATAATACAGTGCACCGTGTTTGTTTTTATTAACATTCCTTCTGTATCCTTATCATAGAAACAGTTTCAGAAAGAAAATGTATTGGCATCGCAACGCAAGAACAAGCAGAGAGGGGAACAGCATCAGGTGGAGCTGAAGAAATGGGGCTGCAAAAGTTGTTGACTTTGGCACTGGTAGCCAGCCAGCCAGCAGTCCAGGGAGCCACTCCGTGGTTCACTCAGCAGATGTTTTTCCAGGTAAATTCAATCCCACAGGCGTGAGAGAGGTGTAGGCTGTGTTCATACTGAGTCATTTAGTGGTGGCATCATACCAGAGTTTTAGCACCGTGGTGGCTCATCTCATCTAAGAGCCAGGACTCAGAGTGTTTCAATGTTCAAAGAAGACACTGGTAAGAATTAGACGGTGTCCGCTTGCCTGTAAGTCATCAGCACCCATAGGTACCATACCATACACTGTAAGTGACTCTGTGGTCTTTAAATTGTATTACAGAATTTGTGTGACTAGGAAAATATCACAACAGTTAACTGATGAAAAGGGTTATATGGCCATATGTACTATAGGAGACAAAATATCTCTGTCTCTGTATAGGTAGAGGAAAAGGACATATTGGGAAGAAATACCTGAAAAAGTTATTAGTGATTATCTCCAGGTGGTACAATTGTCAGGTGATGTATAGTTTCACCTGTGTATTTTCCAAGTCTTCTGTAGTTAACACTATTTATTTAAAAAAAAAGCAATTATTCAAAACAAAACACTAGGCAGAATAAATCTAAATAAATCAGACCATGCAGGTAACCCTTCTCATGTGTCTTGTTGCTGGTCCACTCAAGTGGACTTCCTGGATCCTCTTTGGACCTCAGACTACAGTTACCACCTGCTGACTCAAACCCCCCTCACCCTTATGCTCACAGGTCAAACCTCCTTGATCTTTTCATAATATGGATGTTGAAGATTCCCCTCTCCTTTTCTGTTTACCTCAGCATTCTGTCGTGGTGGACAGATAGGCCTAGGATTTCACTTTGTTGCAAGACAAAGAATTTGGCAGGGAAACCGAGGCAGATTTGACACTTTGCCAGTGTTCCTTCGATTTCTGCTACTGCAGGTGTCGGAGACCATGAAGTGGAAACCCTTTAATTAAGGGTCACCTTGGTAGCTTGTGTGTATATAGTGGAGGGGATGCTGGGATTTGGTGAAAATTCAAGAAATCAAATATTGAATCTGTTGGTTTATTACAAAGATTACAATAGCTGAGTTAGAACCAAAGATGAACCTAGTCCTGCAGTTTTTCATGAAGTGGGAAAAGGCATAGTTAGAGTAGTCTCTTCCATTCATGTTTAGACCCTTTCTGTCAGCCTTTATTGCCCTTCACCCTTCTTTTCCTCATTGTACCTACCCTTCCTACCTCATAAAAAAGACTGTCACATATTCCTCTTAATTAAAATATACAAGTCCTATATTTTACTGTACTAGGTCCCTGCCAGGTAACTGATTACTTGAATCCAAGTTGAAGTGTTGATAGCTGATAAGGAAAATGTGTTATATGTGTTAATGTCTATGCTGATAACATTGACATTTCTTTAGTGACCTTCAGAATCTTAGGTCTAGTGAGTATTTACAGACACCATGAGGTGCTGTAAGATTAAGAAAATATGTGTGTGTGTGTGTGTGTGTGTGTGTGTGTGTGTCTATACATATGGGCAAACAGGACTTTTATAACCCTAGATAACAGGCTACTCTTTAATTGAGCTCAACATTTGGTCGGTTCAGAACAAGTTCTCTGGGATTAATGATGTTTGCCTCTGATTTGCTATAATACCTAATACTTAAAACCTAAATCTAAAAAAAAAATGTTACTAGTTATTTTGAGAGGAGTTTTGGTGTTGAATTTCAGAGAAAGTCTGATTTTCTTAAAGTATATATATAGCTCCATTAAGGTGAATGTACTCTGTCCATCACAACAGTAGTTGTGGAATGGAAATGGAAGCAGTACTAGGTTTGACATGGTATATTTAATGTAACCTTCTGCAGGTTAGTCAAGGATAGAGAATTAAAATTGGCTTGAAAAAAAATTCCTGAAATTCAAGGATAAAAACCTCTGATCATGTTTAAAAGGTCAATTGAAGTAGGCTGATTAGAGTAAGTAATTAAGTGGTCCTTAACCTATACTGTGCTACTGTTCCTTGGTGTAGTCTTGGCTTTGGTGAAATTCACATTTGGATTTCTGATTAAGTCTTTTTTTTTTTTTTTTTTGTATTAGGAAGAGAAAAACGGTCATATTGATGTTTTGTTCCAGTCATTTATGCTTTTCTCCTCTTTTTTCTGTGCTTTAACTTTAGTTTGCACTGATTGTGTCATTTTATTTTAATGCATATATCAGCTTTTTCTTTTTTATCCTTTTAAGATACATGTTGGTGTCCATTTTTTATTTGGCTGTCTCATTGTAATTCAGTGTGTATGTATATATCAGTTTGAAGTTAAACAAAAAAAAAAGATCAGTTTTAAGATTTGTGAAAATCGTTTCTGTCTTAATCTAGAAATTTAGAATATAGTGCCCATCTTTTCATATCTGAAAGTGTAGTTGTAAAGTTCACAATGAGATAATAAAACTGAAAGTGTTTTTAAAAGTATTAAATCCTGTTTAAAGATAAGAAACATTACTTATATTGCCTTGGTTTTTCATAGTTCTTCTTTTTACATGGCACATTTTAAATGTTGGTATGTTACTTAAACTGTCCATTTTTTTTCCTTCATTAAAACAGTATCCTAAATATCTACATATTTTAATACAATGATATGCAAACATATACAAATATTTTCCTTTAATATTTTTCATTTAGTTTGAGATTTTCATTTTGACTTTCAGTGAATGATGATTCCAAATTTATCAATCTGATTAACATATATGTACTTTGTCTTTATAAAAGTATGGTGAAGAATTTAAGTTTTAGTTCATTAAAATGAAATAATAGCATACTCTGAATAGGATTGTAACTAAATGTTTTGCCATGTGGTTAGAAGACAACAGAATTTGTGCTTTGGGGAACTACATAAGTAAAGCAAATTATTTTGCCACTAGACAAAAGTCTATTGAAGTATGACCATTCTGCAAAATACTGGGAAAATAATGAGCATGAATTTGCAGTCAACAGTTTTAAGATATTTTCCCCCTTTTGATGCTATGTTTCATTGATCTCTTTTTTTTTTTTTTTTAAGATTTTATTTATTTGACAGAGAGAAACACAGCCAGAGAGGGAACACAAGCAGGGGAGTGAGAGAGGGAGAAGCAGACTTCCTACTGAGCAGAGAGCCCGATGTGGGGCTCTATCCCGGGTCATGACCTGAGCCGAAGGCATTCTCCCAACCAACTGAGCCACCCAGGCGCCCCTGTTTCATTGATCTCTTAAGTAGGTCAGTGAACATGTGATCCTTTTAAGAAAGACATCCTATGCTAGATAATCCCAGAATAATTTTTGAGAACATTTAAAATGAAAGAATAAGCAAAGAATTAGGGATCTATAGGATTCTAGGGAAAGGTTGGGCAATTTTATGCCACAAATGTTAGAAAAATTATATTGGTAAATACTATATTAATATAAAAATGCATTCACATTTTTTAAGAGACTTAAAACAATTAAATGAATTATTTGGCTAATGCTTGCCCCTGTAATAAATCTGTCATTTTTCCTTGGAACTCTGCAGTGAAAGGAATTTCTACAGTCTCTGCAAATGCAACCTCATTTAGACAACTATTTTTAAATGTTTGCCAGAAAATAAACAGGAAGCAAATCTTAAAGTAATTCAAAAAAGTCAGGAAGATACTCTCCTTCCAAGAATCTAACTCAATTACCACTACTCTCCCTGCCCTTATTTAATACTCACACAGGTTTTTGTTTAAGGAACCACATGACAACCATAAATTAAGTGGATTTCAGCACCTTCAGGTACTGCAAAACAAATTCACCCAGATTTCCCCCCTCTTCTGTCATACTACCCTCCTCCTGTTAAATGAAGAGTTGTATATGCTACAAGAGACTATTTGATCATTGAAGAGAGACAAAATGTTCTGCTTTTCAGCACATTTTAATCCACAGCTGGTGCACAGATTGGCATAGAGTATATGTTAGTTTTAGCTGTGAATTTTTTCAAGTTGAGGTTGCCTATATTTAGATCTCTGGAGTTTAAGGATTGCTGAAAGTAAATGTTTGAATGAGAAAAATATTGACTGGAGGAAAATACTGTTTAATAGAGGTGTTGATTTTGACCAGCCTAAAACATGCTCATGTTGGGTGAACATGTGTAATAAGAGAGATGAAACTGTGGGTATTGCTGGGAATACACATTTAATCTATTACCATGCATTAAAGATAAATCATAGTGTTTAATTTGGTGTTTAAAGAATACTTGACTGCTTTGGAGAAAAAAATGCTTTTGTAGGTTTTGTAGGTTTCTTTTTAGAAAGAAAGGTATTACACTTTAGAGACAGAGAAACCAATATAAAACCTAATTTAGGCTTTTCAATTTTATTTCCAAAATCATCAAAAATCCTAAAGTAATTATTTTACTATTTTCTTGGACTGCCTTGCAGAACAGGCTCTTCATCCACAGGAGTAAATGTAAGGTTGATCTGTATTATTTCCTCCTGAGCTGGCTTTTAATTCATTCAACAAATATTTATTGAGTGACCCATTAAGTGCCAGGTAATGTGCACTGAGGATATTTGAATTTAACTTTGATTGTTACTAGCTTATGAGGTATAAATAAACCCGAGGAATTTTTTTTTCACTGATTATTTTATATGCTTTTCTAGTTAGGATATTATTTGAGTAGTTTTAATTGTAGGTTTACTTAGTAACTCAAATAATTGAGAATATATTTTGCTCAGAGTTCACCTTCATTCACTAAGGGATGCATTGAATATGGACTCAAAATAATAGAAACTATGAGATTAAATGATCATTTTTCTTCTAACATTTTTCTACACATAAACTGAAAAAAAACTGGCTTTGTTGAGTATAAAAAAGAAGAATGTTTTAAGTAGGAATTGTTTGAAAGTAAGTATAAAGAAATGGATCAGGTTGTTTAAATTGAGACCGAGACCTACAGTTTAACATAAATAATTTTTATTTCATGTACATCTTATCACCAGATCAGGAATTATAATATATTCTAAATTAACCTGCTTCGGAAGAGGAGAAATTGGCAATATGTATTCAAAGCCTATACAGTGTTCATTATCTTTGAAATAAAAATACCTCAGCTATGAATTTATTTAGGGAAATCATCAAAGATATAACTCTAGTTGCATGAGGAGTTTCAGAATTATGTTATTTGTTATAGTGCAAAAATAAATGCCAACCAAACATTTTACAAAGTATTTATTAGATAAATTATGGTATGACATAGATTTAATATGATGGCTTGCTAGGTGTTCATTGAAAATATTTTTAATATTTTAATATCAGGAGTATGTTTCTGTTGAGTTCTACTGAAACTGTTAGTATCAAGACAACTGTTAATATGAACTTTATAGAGCAAAGTTCAGGAGTCTCATTTTCTGAATATATTTTGCTTGACTTCTCTGTAGCAATCTTGTAATACAGCTGACCACCCCCACCCCCCTCACTTTTGAAATACCTTCCTGGACTTGGGACACCATACTTTCCTGGTTCTTTGCTGTAAATATTGGAGTGCTCCTGGGATTGCCCTTCTCCATCCAAATGTTCTACCTAAGTGACCACATACATCAGTGTTCTTACGTACGAGTTATATGTTAGTGGCTGGCAAATATTTGTTCACAGACTTGACCTTTGCCTAAAACATATTCAGTAGCCTATTTGATATATCTATGTCAGTATCTGAAAGGAATTTAAAATTTACCCCTGCTATAGTTGAAACCTTGATTTTTCTATCCCTCCAATTTGATTGTCCCTCAATATCCTAAAGCCTAGTATATTCTATTATAATCTACCAGTTTTTTCAAGACAAAAATTCAGGGTTGTCCTTGATTATTCCCTTCCCATCTACTTCCCCTCAGCCCACATCTGTTCCATCAGCAATCTTGTTCACGTAATATCACAAAATGGAAAATAGAAAGTCTGCTCATCTATCCATTTAACATCTATCCAGCCAGCCAGCACGTGTTTTTAGAACCTTGATAAAATATAGGCTGTCTCTCTTCTCTTTTCTAGTCTTTCTTTATTGATGCTTTTAACTGTAATAAAATTAAAGTTTCTTTAAAGACAAAGATCAGTCAATAGGATTTTTTACTGTCATCATGTTCTCTTTATACTACACTGTTGAATATAATTTGGATATTGCCTACAATGCTTTTCAGTTCTTTGTTAATGAATCTTTTTCTTTTCCCCCAAAATTCTAGTGTTCTGAATTTTCCAAGATAAAGTGTGAAAAATAAAGCCTTCTGACTCTTACTGAAGACATTTGGATAGGAGAAACTTTTTCCTTCTATTTTCTATGGAAGCATTGAACAGAAAATAAACATAGTTTCTAGATGCACATAATGTTTTCATAAGAATTTTGCAAACCAGTTATATCCTTGTCCTTTTTTGTAATATGTATATATTTTTATTTTGGTAAAGGAATGTTGAAAGTCTTGCTTTCAACTCTTTTAAGAAGAGTAGTCACAATTTATTAATCTCATTTATATTTCCACAAAAGAAGGAAGAATTATCACATGGTTAATCTTAAAGCCTTTGAAAAATGTTTTAAGTCTTATGGAAATTTATATCTCTGTCATTCTTTCTGTGTGTCTTTTCTCCTTTTTATACACAACAGTCTCAATCTGTCATTCTCATCTACCTTCATTTTCTCTCTTGGCCTCTCTGTGTTGCCCTTCTCTCCCTCCTTCAACCACCTTTCTTTTCTTCCCTTCCTCTTTCTCTTCCTTCAGACTTTCCTCCCTTTCTGTCATTTCTTATATTTATTTCATTCTCCATCTTTCTTCAGTTCTCTCTAGTGTCTTTTCTACCACTCTTACTTTTACTCTTCTTTCTCTAATTCTCTTTCTCCTTCTCTCATTGATCTGCAGTTATGGACACCTGGTATGGTTATATTCAACCTAGAATTCATTCACCACCATTGATGTACATGGGAGATTTCAGTTATATGTGAAAGACGCTGAAAGAGGTTAGTACCTGAGAATTTGGAGGAGAGAAAGGAGGGAGAAGATAACAAATAGGGAACATTATGGCTTTTGTCCTCTATTTTTCCCAAGGGAATATATTTCTAAAAAATAGGGATGTAAACATTAGCTTTACTGGATTAAATATACTCTGAGTTTTGAGGGATATATGGCATTGTCTTGGGTCTACAGAAAAATGTCCTAGCAGAAATGGGCAACTGACAATTACCCCACTCGACCACAGGTCACTGGGCAGTTCTGGAAAATTGAAAGCTCAAAAAAAGAGTTGGAAAGAGTTCCATGTCAGACAGAATGACAGAGGATGCTATAGCCAAAAAAAAAAAAAAAAAAAAAAAAGCAGGGTAGAAGAAGATAAAAAGACTAGGCTTAAACACATGTGACACAATCCCAGCAGTCACAGAAAAAATTGAGGTACAGATTTTTTGCATGCAGGAAGTCAGGAGCATTTAAATTCAGATATTAGAATTACTCATGTAAGTTGTATCTAAAGGGTACTGGCATAAGAAATTATGGATGACCATTACTTTAGACATTACTTCATATCAAGTTTTGCCTAGTAATACCTATTGATTTTATGATCAGAATGGATACTTTTGTTTTTTATGCGATATCATTGGTCTTGGTTACAGTCCCAGTTCCATTTTGAGAAATTTACTTAACCTCTCCATTCCTTCTTTCAACATCATCAAAATGAAGACAGATGTGCAGTTTAAAGGAAAAGAGTCAATATCCACAAAGTACTTAGTGTCTGACATATAGTCAGTGCTGTGTGAGTGTTTGCTATTATTAATACTTGGTTTGGCTCAAAGTCTTCACATAGAAAAGAGTGATGATACACATAGGATAGATTGAGTGTCAAACTTTTTTTTTTTAAGAAAATCTAAAGGACATATTTTCCTTTTCTAAGTAACTCCTTAGTTTTCCTAAGAAGACAATTTAATTCCAACTATAAATAATATTACTCATTTTATTCTTTTTAGATCCCCACTGCATCAGTGAGAGCTCCAAGATAAGTGTCAATCATGTTCATGGAAAATATCCTTATTTGAATGGAAATGTTTTCCATGTTTGTCCGTTAAATATGGAGTTGGTTTTTGGCTTTATGTATGAATTTTATTACTTCAAGAATGTATATTTCTATTTATTTACTTCACTTTTAAAAAATAATGTGACAACCGTTTTCTAGACACAGGGCATTAGGCAGTGAAGGGCAGTGTTCTCTGATGATTATCAAAAAGATGAGGTGAAACATCTGATTGTCCCAGCTTACTTCCTTGAACGAGTCTCTAAGCAGAGATTTAGCCCATGCAGTAAAATTTGAAATAGATGATTGGAAGAAGTGGTGAAGTGTCCATGGCTGAGGATATTAAAAGATCACAACAAACAGGCCTTCTAAAGTGAGAGAGAAAATCAAACTAAAAGTCAGCAATTAAAAACAATATGTCAAAACATTATAGTTGGCAAAAACTTTATGTTCTTCTGTAAGTAAAATATTTGATGTCAAATATGGGATATCAAACTCTATAAGTTGAAGAGATACAACTGAAAGTTTGGGAGACTTCAGTAGTGAGACTTCTTAGGGCGAAGTACTTTAAGAGGAAAGCAATTCTCAGAGAATCCAGGGATCTACAGGGGGTCTCTCTTGATTATTCAGCATGGTACTGATCAATACATGAATGTGAAGAAACTGTCCAAGGCCAGGGAAAGATCCATAAGGAAGAATTAAATGCAATAATGCCTGGGACTCAGACCATGGAGAGGGCCCATTACCACCAGCTGGCCTAGGAAGCCTCATTACTAATGGGGGTTGGCTAGAGTGTATAAATCACTCTTGCCTCAGTACTGGAAATAATTAGTTCTAGAATGAATCCTTCCCTGGCTATGTCAATACATTTTAAAAGCAAGATCCAAAAGGATCAAAATGATTTAAATAACTGTTTTAAGTGACTGTTTTAAGGAACTGTTCCAGAACAAAGTTCAAGAATATTTTTAGAAATACAAAATGTCCAGTACCTAGACAGATGGGTACAAGTACAAAGATGTAATACCTCTTAATAAGGAGAATAAACACATAGAAATGAATCCAGAAGTGACACAGATGTTAGAATTAGCAGAAAAGAATACTAAACATTGTTACAACTTAGTCCATATATTATAGAATGTTAGATGGAGATAGATATGAAAAAGATACAAATTAAACATCTAGATATGGAAAAATACAAAAGTGAGATGAAAAACACACTGGGTGGGATTAACAGTTGATTAGACATTGTGGAAGAAAAGATTAGTGAATTTGAAGTCATGGCAATAGAAATGATTCACAAAGGAACAGAGATTAAAAAGAAATACAACTACAACAAATACGTGAATAGAACATCAGTGAGTGCAGGAACTCTTTGGGTAGCTTAGTATACATGTAATCATTCTCTGACAGAGAAGGGGAGGTGAATAAAACATTTGAGCATATAATGGCCATTTTTGTTTGTTTGTGTAAAACTAAAGTTGCAGATCCAAAAGCTCGACGAATTCCAAGGGCAAAAATCATGAAGACAACCACATGAAGGCACATGATAATGAAGTACACAAATCTAGTGATTAAAGACAAAATCTTAAAAGCAAGCAGAGAAAGGAAAATTATTTTATTTATAGAAGAACATAAGGCCTTTGCTACCTGTAAAGTTCTTAACATATGATCTTTTATTGTTGACTTAGAGTTTGATTTGCTTTTTGACTTTAGAAGACTTAATAGTCTTATATCATCAGCCATGGATACTTCACCTCTTCTGCCAGGCATCTATTTCCCATTTTAGTACATGGACTAAGTTTAAAATAAATGGGTACCTTCAATAATCTCCATTTGTGTTTCATGTTTGTAAACATAATGGATGACTGGTCAGTGTGCCCTCATAAAGACTGCTTACCTAATGCATCAGGCACAGATTATAGAGAGTTGGGTAGACATGTATATAGTTGGTCATGCTTAAGCCTCTTATTAGCCGGAAAATATGAACTTAGCAAAACCACCAAAGTGAAAAAGTTAGTACGAGATCATTTCCTACTGTAGTAGCTCAGTATCCACTATGTTATTATATGTAAATAAATGTTGAATGAAAAAATAATGAATCAACCTAACAGCAAATGTTACTTTAAATTAAAAATAAGTAGAACCTCCAACTTTTTCAGTCTGCTGATATTCACTGCCATCAGCTCTTGTCAACAGATCCTTTGTAATGATTGAACACATCAAAAAGGGAGATGGTATTTGAGATTTCTAAAGTTGATAAATTTATTTTTTAACCTATCTTTAGAACACTGGCCTTTTCACTAGAGAAACTTCAACAGATTTATTTTTTTGTGATTCAAACTCTCTGCTATTGGAATATTATTAATTTTTAAAAGCAATATGCCTGTTTTGAATAGAATCAAGAAGTCAGTCACTACAAAAGAATGGACTAATTTATAGACCACTGAGGTAGATTTTTTTCAGTTCTTATATATTATTGCTTAAAAATAAAACGAACTCATGAATTCTTTTCCTATAAAGAGGTTGTGTGAGGAATGTTCAGGCCAAAAGTAGCAATTGAATTATCTTTTTTTCCTCCTAAATTTCTGTGGGAAAACATCAACAGGAACAACAGCTTTAATGAAAGCCCTGGTTGCTGAGCTATGTCGTTTTATGCCTTACTTTTCTCTCTTCATCTTCAACCTTTATAATGATATCCAAATACTCTTACTAAGGCTTTATTGTTCCTGGTGAATCTTGATTCTTTCTTCAAGATTCAAAGTTGGCTCTGCAGTGAAGATTGTCCTTTTAACTCAAGCAGAGTTAACAGATAATGTCTTGTGTATTCTATACCATGTATATATACATACATATATATATATACACACATACATTCATATATATATGTTGCCTATTTCCATTAAGGTTCCTATCACTTGGGATGATCATATTTGATAACATACCTGTTTTCTGGGTTAGGTTATGAAGTTCTTGGGGTGGCCATATCCGAGTCTACCACAATAACTATCATAATCTCCAGCACAAGAGTAATTACTGTAAATGCTGTTTGAACAGTTATTTCTAAGGAAATCCACATGGAAAGATGACAACATTTACCTTCATGTAAGTTTTGTTAATTTTTTATGATTTATTTATTTGACAGAGAGAGCACGCACAAGTAGGGAGAGAGCACAAGCAGGGGGAGTAGTAGGCAGAGTTGCAGAAGGAGAGGAAGGAGAAGACTGTCTACTGAACAGAGAGCCCAATGTGGGGCTGGATCCCAGGACTCTGGAATCATGACCTTAGCTGAAGGCAGACGCTTACCCAACTTAGCCACCCAGGCGCCCCACCTTCATGTAATTTTTAAATATGCTAAGTCTATTACTCTGCTTCACAATTCACTCCTTTGCTATTCTTCTTATTCTTTCAGTGAGGGTTCAGGCAGATTAGACTCTTTTCTTTCTAAAAATATTTTATGAATAGAAGACAAGAAGTCAATATTAATCTTTTCTACATTGAATGAAATGATTCCAGTATCTGTAAATTTTCTTTAAAGTACACATTTTTCACAACCAAGGTCATATTTTTGTGATATTCATTTAGATAATATAATTTAAAATGCTTCAAAATCATAGAATGGGGCACCTGGGTGGCTCAGTGGGTTAAAGCCTCTGCTTTCAGCTCAGGTCATGATCTCAGGGTCTTGAGATTGATGCCCTCATCGGGCTCTCTTCTCGGCAGGGAGCCTGCTTCCTCCACTCTCTCTGCCTGACTCTCTGCCTACTTGTGATCTCTCTTTCTGTCAAATAAATAAAATCTTTAAAAATAATTATTTTTAAATACCATTTTAAAGGCATGTTGCTTCCAATAAAAAAAAAGTCAGCAATACTCAGCATTGTCAGAAGGTTATAGGAAACAAACTAGGAAGCATTAGGAAACCTTGGTTTTCTGAATAAAGACATAACAGATTTAAAGATGGCATAATAGATTTTAATATACCCTTTGAGAGTTAGGAGTGGGTCAGTGAGAAAGTCAAAGACTTGGAGTATGGAAAACTTTACAATACTCTAGGTATCATTTCAGCTCTATGTTGAGGCCAAGCATGGCAGTAATAGCATGAAAACCTTAGAACCAAAGAGATAGTTATTTTAATCAACTTTCCAGATTTTATTAGACATTTATTTTTTAGATCATACCATATACATTTTATGTGCTAAAATTGACAGTTGTCTCACAGATACTTTGCAACTACTTCATTCTGTATGAGTCTTCAACTATAGTCTTTCAACTGTGTTAAATTATAATTATAGTGAATATGATCTGGCCCATTCCTTCTTGCATATAATTTGGTTACATACTCTGCAAGCATGAGATGACTGAGTGTATGGAATAGCAACAAGCTTTATTATGAGAGTGAAGCCCTGTGTTTGGATTTATTAAAACTTCAGTTCAGAAGTCCAGTATGGTTTATTTATTCATATAATCAGCTATTTCAATTTAATCACTGACTTTTGGAAAGCCATGTGTATATTCATTTATGTGTCATTGTCATCAACCACCTAGAACAGTTTCTAATTTGTGGATCCTATTTATATTTCTGTCACAAGTGGTATTCTTTTGCAGATTGGCTTTTGAACTTAAACCTTCATATAGTTGTAGTGTGAAGGGTTTATTTCTATTTTATAATGCCATAAGGTTGTTAGGAAGATCTGGGGAGATGAGTTATATGAAAGTACTTTGTGATTTTTAAGAAACTATCCAATTACAAGGTATTAATTTTATTTATTAGAATACCTATGTGTGCTAGGCACTGATAAACCTTGTAATCAGTGTGACTTAAATTGATACTAGAAAATCCCAAATGACATTATATGTTTATTATTTTAACCATCCAAGCATGATTGCACACTTTAGAAATGGAAAAGCTCTTTTCATTCACTGGTGGTGGTTCGTTAATTTAGTGAAGGAAAAACAATTTAAATCCAACAGATTTTATCATTTGATATTATCTAATGGAGGAATTAGTCTCTCTTCGGTTTTAGTCACAGTGTATTTCCAGTGTTCTTCTTTAATCTAGCTCCATTGTGATTGTGGAAATAAGTAATAATAATAAAAATTTTTATTGTAAGTAGACTATAAGTCATTTTAATATTAATTATGAATGCTTAAAGTTTATGTTTATGGCCTAGCTTCATGCTATTGCACAGATACTAAGGCAAATACATTTCTTTGTTAGTCTGTCCTATGGCAAGCCAACATGTTTAGTACACCGGATAGTTATGTGATTGTGTAAATATGTTACATGTTGGAGAGAATTGATTGAATACTCTGTAACCAACAAATAGAATACCAGCCATGGTTCTACTTGCCTGATTCTCAGAATTAGATTTATTCCCTGATTTCAGTTGCCAAAACCAGTCTTCAACTGTACCACATTTTATTTTATTTATTTTATTTATTTTTTAAGATTTTATTTATTTGACAGAGAGAAACACAGCCAGAGAGGGAACACAAGCAGGGGGAGTGAGAGAGGGAGAAGCAGGCTTCCTGCTGAGCAGGGAGCCCGATGTAGGACTCGATCCTGGGTCTCCGGGATCATGACCTGAGCCGAAGGCAGTCGCTTAACCAACTGAGCCACCCTGGTGCCCCTGTGTACCACATTTAAAAAAAATTCCAGTGTAGTTAACATACACTCAGTGTTACGTTAGTTTCAGGTGTACACTGTAGTGATTCAACAGTTCCATTATGTTACTCAGCACAATTTTGATGTCTATACCCCCATTTATCACCATTGAAAATAATGAGAAGTGTTGTTAATGTGAGCTATCTCTCACCTTTACTCTAGCTTTTTCTTATTTTCGCTTTCCACAGACCAGTTAGGAAATTCTGTCCTTTCAAACAATGCCAGATAACCCCTTTCCAGTGCAGTCTTTGCCTATAGAGACCAATTTTGTAGTCCATGGGGAAGGGATTTGTTTGTGTAAGAACTTTTGTTCCTAGGAGTCTCTGAAAGTAAAAAGGAATTTTATTTCATATGAATTTTTGTAGGCATGAATTTGAGGGGCAGATCCTAATTGAAGTAAGTCTTACTGAAGACTATGGTTTTGTATCTCATATACTATCCTTTTGGTTCAGGCAATGCTCCCAGGATCACTACTTGGCTGAGCTGACCCACTTCAGAGAAAAATAATTCTGATTATTATTCTCCTGTTGGCCTGTCTCCTTCTTTGGGTTCTGGCTTGGGTGGTTATTTAATAGCCTTTGCTGAGAGTCACCTTGCTAACTGTATGGCAAACTCTTTGGTGAGATCCTCCAGCCATAATTTGAATTCTCTCTGTAGCATATTGGAGCCAAGGACAGCTGGGAAGAGCCAAACCTCAGGACCATCTTCTAGACCTCACTGGGCTACCATACACATACACAGTGATGTATGTGTGCTCAAGTTGTTACAGGAAAGCCTGCAAGTAGGCCTCTTCCTGGAAACAAAAGGGAGAACAGGATGGAGTAAGCCTCTACTGCTCTTGGTGTTGATGTGCTTTATCTAACTTACCTCCTCTCCAGACTAAAGCCTGGAAAGGGGAATATTAACACAAGAGCCCATTCATTTGGAGCTTTTTTTTTTTTTTTTTAAATAAATTCTTGCTTTCCTTTTCTGGGACTGTGGAGAGTATAACTTTTATTTTTCTCATTGTACATTTGCCTTCCTGCTTCCAGACTTCATCAGATCTTAATGACAGAAAGAAATAACTTCAATTATTTCAGGTGAACTCTCTGAACTAGTTTATGCATGCTAAATTGTTAAATTGCTGAGGGGTTAGGGAGCTTGCAGCAGGGATAAAACAACAGGGACGATAAAATGAGACTCACCCAAGACAGCCAGTTGAGCCTGAAGGTTGAGTTTTTGGATACAACCAGGGAAAGGCCTTGTATTCAGAAAAAAACAAAGATAAGGTTAAAATAAGCATATTTATTTGTTTTCATATTGTCTTTTCTCCTGCTTGAATGTCCTGTGTGTTGTAAATACTGCAGTAGGAGATACCTTATTATAGGGGCTGCTCACAAGAGATTCTGAGAATGTATTTACCTTGTGAATGAAAGAATGATATATAATATACATTAAAATATTAACACCATTATTAAATTTTAGGTTAATTGTGTTGAGAACACAAACTGTATTATTCCATTTTCTTAGAAGACCTTGCTATCTTCTCTATACTTTATGCTTCCGAAAATAATTGTGATTATTCTTTGATGCTAGCAAAAAATGTACATTCTTTTTGGGTGAAGTCTTACTTAATCATTCAACTTTATTAATTATATTAATTATCTTTCCCCCTCTTTCCTATTAATATTTATCTCTTTCTGCTTCTTGGGTGATGTGAAAGTTGAGATATATTAGACTTCCATTATTATTGTATTATTTTGCCTTCTCTGTCTGCCCTTCTCACTTTTTATCCTTCTATCCTTTCCCTTCTTTCTTTTATTTTCCTTCTTTTCCTTATTTCCATTATCTTAAATATCCTTTCTGCTTTTCTTCCCACTTTTCTTTTCCCTTCTATCATTATTTTATTTGCTTTCAGTCTGTTCTGTGGTATCTGATGTATAACACTTGGGTAGGGTGATTATTTTCCTTGATGTTGGTTATCAACTTTATGAATAAAAAACTGTATTTATATATTTATTTCCATTTTCTAATTGATTATAATTTTATATAATAAAATGTCATTTTCTTTTTCCTTGTATGTGAATTAGATATCTTTTAGCTTTTTAAAAATAATCTGAAGGGTACCTGCCTGGCTCAGTCAGTGCACCATATGACTCTTGGTTTCAGGGTCCTTAGTTCAAGTCCTACATTGGGCATGTAGCCTACTTAAAAAATAAATAAGTAAATAAAGTTGTCTTTAAAGAAAATCTGAACTATTATATTCTAGGTATATTAAATATATGTAGAATTTAGTTACATTTTTTCAAAAGTCAGTGTGCATCTGTCTTATTAAAGGAAAATAACTCACTTTCTTTTTTTTTTTCCTTAAAGATTTTATTTATTTATTTGACAATGAGAGAGATCACAAGTAGGCAGAGAGGCAGGCAGAGAGAGAGGAGGAAGCAGGATCCCTGCCTAGCAGAGAGCCCGATGCGGGGCTCGATCCCAGGATCCGGAGATCATGACCTGAGCCAAAGGCAGAGGCTTAACCCTCTGAGCCACCTAGGTGCCTAGTAACTAACTTACTGTATGAGACATGCATATCTTAGTTCGTTTTCTTATTTTATGATGTCATAGTTCCTATTTTTCATGGAGGAATCCAATAAATAAAGGCAATAGAGTCTGTTTCTTCTCTGTCTTAGCTGAATATTTTTTATTTGAATGAACAGATGAAATTATAGCTTCATTTCCATCTATCCACCCACCTTGCATTGTGTACGCTACTTCCAGGTCTCATTTTGTTAACATTACTAATACATTACATCTCAGGATGCAGTGTTAATTCTTTTTAATGCCCACCACTACACCATTTTGTAATTACATTCACCCCCATTTCTGGTGTCTCTAGGGATAGAGAACAGTAGGCTTGATTGGCCAGAGAGAATTAAATGCAGTGGTACCAAAATTGAGGTATTATAGCTGTATAAAACATTACATCAGAACTTTGTGGTGTAAACCAACCATTTATTATGCCTGTAGATTCTGTTGGTCAGAATATGCACAGGACACAATGGGGGAATTCTTTTCTTTGTTCTTCCCCATCAAGAGTTTTTAGTTGGATGCAAAGTCTGGGTGCTGGAATTATCTGAAGGCTGCTCACACACAGGGCTTTTTTGTTGATCCTGGCTGTCATTTTGAGTCTTAAGCTGCAGCTGATGGCTGGAACATCTGTCACTTTTCCATGTAGCCTGGACTTCCACATATCATTGTAGCAGGATTCCAATGATAAATGTCCTGAAAGAAAAAAAGCCAAGCAGAAAATGCACTGCCTTCATGACGTAGTCTTGGGAATCATTGCATTTTTTTCTGCCCCATTGTATTTGTCACCAAGTTTGGTTCATCTTCAAAAAGAGGGAACAAAATTCTGTGCCTTTCAATTTAGGAGTATTATGTCATTCTAAGAAGAATTGAGAGATGGACTATATTGGTGTAGTCATCTTTGGGGAACAGAACCTTCCAAACTGTCTTTGAGATGTAGATATAATGTCCTTCTCAAGGTTTATAAACTTTAAGTTGTATGTATTCTCCTAACCACATCTATTTCCAGTTTCTTTTCCTGCTAAACTTTCATTCTTTCTTGCTCTTCACTTCCAGTAGCTGCTCTTTTCTCCATGCCAATTAAAATGTGAAATGTTGACACTTTTCCTTAACTTTCTGAAAAGAACATTTATACAAGATATTTATATATGTAGTAGATTTTACTGAATATTTAGTGGGTATATGTAATGGAGTACAGAGATCATAGGGGTGGAGGAAATAACATCATAGCCACTATTAAAATCTGAATATAAATAGTCATGGTAGGAAAGACCCCTTTGGATGTCCCTGTCATCAAAAACTTCTGACTTACCTAAATTTCCTTACTGGGCCTTCCTTTTCTGACATGTGACATGATTTCCTCTGCTTTATCTCATCTATTATTCTCTTTTTCTGCTTTTTTCACATTCCCATTTTCTACTTGTGTGATATCCAGAAATATTGAGATGTATCATTTCACTGCCAGCTTTTATTTTATGTCCTGATGGCCTCTTCTGTTACAGCAAAACAAGGGGAGCCAGATGTTGGCACCTGAGCTAAAGATGAATTATGGAAATCCTTTAAAGGCAGAAAGTATGCTTATTTATAACCTTAAAAACAAAATTTCCTTACCCAAAAAACTATCAAATAAGTAAAGAAACAAATAAGCACATAGTTTTCTTCAAGCACATTGATAATACTTTTTTTTGGCAATGAGAATATCCTTTATAGTAGATAAGTTAGATTTATGATAATTTGGGGGGAAAGCTTAGACTTACCTTTCTTTTTCTTTTTTATCCCCCTACATCTTGCCAATTTCTCCATCAAAATATATTAACCCAAGTTGAACCCTTAAGATCTGGCAGTTTCACATATTCATGTGAAGTGTGAATTAATTGTTTTATGTGTAAATGGGATTTGTAATAGGATTGACTGGATGTTTAAAACATCTTCTCAAAGTGGTAGATTCTAAAGGAAATATTTCTTTAGTACCTAAAAACACCTCAATCCATTATAGCATAATAAGGCAAAGCATTATTGGTTCCTTTCCAAAGTTTCAATTTTCTGTGACTTGAATTCAGGATAATATTTTGCATTTTTGGCTTTTGTAGAAATTAGAAGTTGAAATGTACCTGAAAGGCCTGAGTTTGGAAGAAGATATTTAAGCTAAAATACTCTACATCATTTAATACACAAGAGATTTTCTTTTAGTTGAGAAATTCATCAGTTTTTAGAGACTTGAAAACTTTAGAGGGTTTTAAAGACAAAGACTTTGTTGTAAAAACCATCCTTGTTAGAGTGGGGCATGGCAAGACAATTCATGCCTTAGATTTCTTCTTATTGGGAAGACCATGTTTGAAACAATGGTGTACATTATAAGACTGTAATGCTTGTAACTGATAACTTTGTGTGTTATGGTTTGTGAGAACTATGAATTTTGAGAGAGGGGAACATTTAAAAATAATGGGTTAGGTTAAGCTTCATAGAACAGATAGCAGAATCCTAATGGTAGAATTTGGATGAACTCCTTCTGACTAACTCATAAGTATGCTAAGGATTTCTGGTCATTTAGGAACAGTGGTAGATTTACTGCTAAGTTAATGAGGCTGAAGCTTCAGGGCCTCCACTTGCCTTGGGCCTTGGAGTGCAGAGATTTTTAGAGTATGGATGTTGGAGAGGGTTGATTTGGGAAGCAAGGTTGCAAACCAAAGATATATGCGCAAGTGCTGCTGGTAATTTACCTAGAGAGATCTTAAAGGACTTTTGTTATTTACTCTGATTTCTTTTTTTCATTCAGAGTACATACTCACTTTTGTACCCATTTTTATATTTGTAATCTTATACTGTTTTTCTTAAAAGACCTCCCAGTTTATGTAAATGAGACTCCATAAAACCTGTATCTACCTTTATTTGGGAAATAATGATGGAATCCACATGTGTGAGGTTAATTTAGGGTGATTCCCTTTGATTGCAAAAGGGCAACTCTTAGCTAGTATCAGACCTAAAAACAAAACTTAGATCTATTCATTTGTAGTTCTGTGTACTTTCCTTTGCACAGTGAGGTCTTATATCCTTCCACCTTCAAGAGCTCTCCATTTGGTTTATCAAAGTTATCCAGACCTGATCTAATAGAGTGTGACAACAAATGATGTCACTAAAATCTGTATGAAATAGTTCTGGCAGCATCTACCTTTCCTCTGTGGATGTTATAGTTTTTTAATTAGCAGCATAGCTGAAATGCCTAGTGTTTAGAAATTGGAATGAGTTCATGTAAGCACTTACATTATCAGGAAATATAAATAGCTCATTTATTCATGGTAGCATTACTGTGTTCCTAATATAGTTTTTATTGATGGACACTTGAACTGTATCAATCCACTTAAAATTCAGAATGGTTCTTTTGTGCACGCCTTTATGGCAAGAGCAGTATAATTTAATTTAATATAATCTTTTAAAAACAATGATGTTTGTTTCATAAATGAATATTTTATATGTTGTGTTTAATTAAAATAAAACTATGCTACTGATCTAGAAAACACAAAACAGACTTGAGTTCATATTTATGAAGTGTAGCAATATTGGCAAGGCACAACTTATCTTGTTTATGAGACATGCTTGCTATTACTTGTACAGATTGCAGTCATTTTATTGCTGAGCTTTACATGGTTTACAACCCAACAAATGCAATGAAACTGTCATGAGGAAAATAAGCCTATAAAATTTTTTTTAAAAAAGAAGGTGGCACTCACAGATCAAAATGTAGTTTTTGCTGAAGCATTGGTAGGTTTTGAACTGTTACATCCTTTTAGGCAGTAGGTTTTCTGGATAGATCTCCAAATGAAAGGGAAAAGGCTGAGATAAGACACCAAGGTTATTTTTAGCACCTCTGCATTAAGTATACGGTTCCTCCGAGACCTTGCTTTTGCTTTTACTCTCTTGATAAGTTCCAGAAAGGCAGGTAAACATAGATGTGTTTTTGACACAGAAAATGTTTGGAAACCAGGAAATGGTGTTTATATGTAAGAAGAAAAAAAGGATATGTGGATGAAAAGGTCCCTATCTCTCTATTTCAGTGTTCAAACTGAATATTGAATTTGATTCATATTTTTGTAAACATGTGTTTCTGGATTTGGAGCAAGAAAGTGTAGGTTTCAGGCAGGTGGGTTCGGCTGTCTCCATGGCTTTGCATATAATTTATCTTCCAGGGCATTAAGCTGGAATTTTAATTTGCTTTCAAAGTTTCCCTTTTCTCTAAAAAATCATTTAATTTCTTGGCCATTCATTAAATATTAGTGATTTAAATCTTGTGCTTCTGAGGTATATTCATGTATGTCTTTTCTTGGTTTAGAAAAAGTGACATGAAAACAGTCTTTTTTTTTTAAGATTTTATTTAATTTTACAGAGAGTGAGAGAGAGTGAGCACAAGTAGGGGGAACAGCAGGCAAAGGGAGAGGGAGAAGCAGGATTCTCACTGAGGAGGGAGTCCGATGCAGGGCTGGATCCAGGACCCTGTGATCATGACCCAAGACAAAAGTCAAACGCTTAACCAACTGAGCCGTGCAGACACCCCGAGGAAAATAATCCTAAATGAACCTCAGAGTTGTTAACAGAAAGAACTTAGAAGAAAAATAATGCAGTGCATCTGCTTGTTGCATATCCTTCCCGAACTATGTCTAGTTTTATCATAACTATAACAATTCACTTCCTGCTGCAAAAGTAATGAAGTTTTACTCTTACACTTGTCTGATGAGCTAGGCCCTTGGTGGTATCCAAGAGGTAGAAAGACAAAAGCATATAAAAGATATTCAGGGAAGAGAAAGGAAAAATTTCAAAAAAAATAGGAATATAAACTTTTTGTTGTATAAAATGAATCAGGACGGTTAACAATGACAAACATGCTACTTGTTGGTCTGCATAATGTCCTACTTCCCTTATCTGAATCTTAGCCATATCCTTCAAGGTGCAGCTTACATTCTGTCTGTTCTTATCTGCAGATACATTTCATAGGCTTTTGTGTCCTACAGTCCGAATTCTGGAATTATGATGGATCCCTCCTTTAGATCCAGGCACACTGCAGTTTTTCTTGTTTGTCTGGTTGCTCATTGCTCAGCCAGCCCATAGAGTATGCTTTGTCTGTGAAACAATCACTGCAGAAAGGGGCTTGCAGTGTGGTCTCTCTTAGAGGGTGTGCCTCTTGGGCCTGAATGTCTACAAGGTACTACCTACCCACTTTGCTGGGTACCTTAGAGGGTGTGCCTGTTGGGCCTGAATGTCTACAAGGTACTACCTACCCCCCTGCTCTGGTTCTCTGCTAAGTCAGTGCCCTCCCTGAATGTCACTCTGCTCAACTGTGGGACTCTACTGCACTGCCTTGTTCATGCCAGCCTCCTGTGCTGGGAAAATTGATCCTCTTTTTATTACTATTCCACATTCATACCTGTTCTACTTCCCCACCTTGTTAAGTTCTTTCTTCCCGCTGGTGTCCTGCCTTGAATGGATGGTATTTCCCAGACTGTGCTGTAACCACCGTCTTCCAGACTTCAAAGATCTCCTAACTCAGTGTCCAATCTATTATTTTTTCTGTTCTTTCTATCCTACCTTACCCCTGACTCCCACATAGAATCAGTGATGCACTGAGTTATACTTGAAATTGTATAATACACTTGTTAGCAAATGGGCATTGCACCACCAAGCTGTGCACAGAGCAGTCAGCCCCATGACAGGATTCATTTCCATGATCCATCACAAGTAGTCAACTTCAGCCCCTCGTCTGTAGGCTCATATTTTTGAAGCCTCAGCATTTCTCTTATAAAAACAGCCTGAATTGAATTAAAGTTGGTCAGTGATCTTACCTGATGACTTTCTCCTTTTCTTGTATACATTGAAAGAGATCCACGTAGGTACTCTTCAGGCAAATTTCAGTTTTAGTTATTTTGTTAATAGATAACACATGTACATAGTACAAAATTCGAAGTTTTTTTGAATTTTTGAAAAATTTGAAAAAGTTTAGTAGTTTTTATCTGTGACACTTTCCACACTACCTAGCCAATTTCCTTTCTAGGTAGAACCGCTGTTAATAATCACTTTATCACCCTTTTTGAGATAATGTGTGTGTGTGTATAACAAAAAGTGTATTGTTTACACTATGTAGTGTAAAAGTTATTGTTTATAAGCATATGTTGGTGTGGTAGTTGGTGTTGTGGCTGTGTATTTATAGGTGGATAAAGTCACACACATGAGCACACATTTTACACAAATGGAAACATATGTAAGCATTGTACTACACTTTTCTTTTTTTTTTTTTAAGATTTTATTTATTTGACGGAGAGAAACACAGCTAGAGAGGGAACACAAGCAGAGGGACTGAGAGAGGGAGAAGCAGGCTTCCTGCCGAGCAGGAAGCCTGATGCGTGGCTTGATCTCGGGTCTCCAGGATCATGACCTGAGCCGAAAGCAGTCACCCAACCAACTGAGCCACCCAGGCGCCGCTACACTTTTCTTTTTTCCTTTAACGTTATACCTTGAAGATTATTCCATGTCATGTTTAAAGAATTGTCTCATTCTTTTAGTGGCTGCACAATATTCTATTTGGGACTCTGTCCTTTTGATGCATTTGGGGTGTTTAGAGTGTTTCCAGTATTTTATGTTACAACCAAAGCTATGGGGAATACTTGTCATTCTACAATGTGATGATATATAACATATATGTACAATGATTATCTAGATATGAAAGTGCTGGGTCAGTGGGTCTATACATTTGTTATTTTGATAGAAATCACTTAATTTTCCTCAATTGAAATTGTATTTTTTAACTACAACTAGAAATTGAAGATATCGTTATATACTTAGGTATTCTAGGTAATTCAGAGAGGATTGAATAAATAGACTGTTTACAAAATATGGGCAGGATAGAGAGAAACCCCAAGGCATGTTGTAATATCCCAGGGCTAGTAAGGGGTTGGGTTATGTCCACTAGACCTGAAAGGGCAAGAGGAGGAACCACTTACTGTTGCATAAAGATAGAAAGGATTTGTGGAAAGCTCCAACTTAAAGGGACTGTGGTCTTTTGTCAAGGAGGCAACCAGCCAGAAACAAACCCTCAGAGAAGAAGCCTGAGGGATAAATATTCAGACTGCACTCTCCTGCTTACCTTTGATGTCTGGCTGGTGTTATCATTGCCCAACCTTGACAGATTGCCAGAGGACAAATGAGATCCTTGATGCTGTTCACATAGGTAATCTGGCTGAGTATAGGGCAGGTAGAGAAGTGGGACTAGAGGCATAAATAGAAGATATTCAGCCCATTCAACCTCCTCGCACTTCCACCAACATGCTAATCAACAGGATTTTTTATCCTTATTTACTTGAGAGATGAGATAGTGATTATGAATTTTTCTTAATATGAGTGAGGCTGTAATATTTTGAAATAAGTAAGAGATGAGTTTATTTCTTTATCTGTTGTGTCTATTCCTAACCCTTCCCTATGACATATATTTTTTATTTTAAAATGATTTCAAGGGGCACCTGGGTGGCTCAGTCGTTAAGCATCTGCTTTCGGTTCAGGTTATGATCCCTAGGTCCTGGGATTGAGCCTCGCATCAAGCCCCGCATCATGCTCCCTGTTCCACAGGGAAGCCTCTCCCACTCCCACCTGCTTGTGTTCCCACTATCTCTGTGTCTCTCTCTGTCAAATGAATAAAATCTTTAAAAAAATAATAAAATGAGTTCAAATTTACAGAAAAAATTGGAAAAGCAGTATGGAAAATAGAGTTCCTGTTTATCTTTCATCCGTATTTTCTTTTCTTTTTTTTTTTTTTAAGATTTTATTTATTTATTTGACAGAGAGAAACATAGCTAGAGAGGGAACACAAGCAGGGGGAGTGAGAGAGGAGAAGCAGGCTTCCTACCGAGCAGGCAGCCCGATGCGGGGCTTGATCCTGGGTTTCCGGGATCATGACCTGAGCTGAAGGCAGTCGCTTAACCAACTGAGCCACCCAGGCGCCCTCATCCATATTTTCAAGTTGTTAATATTTTAGCATCCTTCCCTTTTCATTCCCATTATTCCTTTCTCTCTCCACATATGTGTGTGTAAATATCAATTAATCTACTATATGTATAAATAGGTACAAACACATATATCACTGTGTATGGTAAACTTTGAGAATGAAATATAAATGTGATAACTTTTTACCCTATATTTTCTGAAAACAGAAGCATTTGGGGAAAATCAGGAAATTAATGTCATTCCATTATAATCATTTAATCCTCAGGCTTTTTTCAGATTTGTCTTGTTGTCTATACATTGTCATGTCTTTTTAGTCTCCTTCAAACTGGATAGTTCCTTGGTCTTCCCTTGTCCTTCATAACCTGGACCTCATGGAAGTTGCAGGCCAGTTATTTGTAAAATGTCACTTAACTTTTATTTGTCTGATTTTTGCTCCTCTTCAAATATTATGCTGAATTCATCTCATCATATCAGGTAGTATGCAGTGTCAATTTGTTCCTTTACTGGTGATGTTAAATTTCATTACTTGGTTAACACAGTTTCTACCAGGCTTCTTCATGTAAAGCTCATTAATTAGGATTTGTGATGATTAATTAATACATAATTAATTATCTTGTGGAGAGATTCTTTGATATTTTTACTAAGCCATAAAGCTCTTCTCATTCATTCATTCATTCACTATGAATATGAATACTACTTGTATTTATATCAATCAGGGTTTGAGAAGCACAAAGGATTTATTATTGGGGTATCAGCTACTACAGTTGTGGGACTTGACTCCACAATCTTGTGAGCCTTTGTCTCTGTGTCTGGAGCCAGACTGAATCTCACTGGGCAGGCAGTCAGGAAGAGCCAATGGACCTGAAGTAGGGGAAGCAAGCACAATTGGACTAGTGAGGATAGAATAGAATCCACTTTGGTTTCTCATCACCTCCAGGCCTCGAATTTAGATTATGGAATATCCTGCAGGCAAAGCCAGTGCCCTTCATGGAGCTAAGCATGCATCTGGCCAGGCACCAGAGGAACTGAGGCTAAAGGTATAATAATTGCTGGTGAACCTACAGTCCTCTTTACTCAATTTTGACAAGATAAGCAACAATGTAAGTGGGATACAATAGCATACAGCAAATTATTCATTGTACTGACCTGAGTATAAAGTAATCCTGCTGCTCATTTACTTATGTTTTGCAAAACCTTTGTAGAATATCACTCTCATTCCTGCTAACTCAGAATTCTGCAGGGAAGGGAACTTTGGGAAATTTAGTCACATATAAGCCAGGTTGATAAAATACAAATCGTAGTTGTATTTATAGCCGTATGAATTCATGAATTCTTATTTAACTTGAAGGAAAACTATTACAATTTTTGTTTTGATGTTGAAATTGCTCTATACTTGTCCATCCAATGGAAGGCTTTTGCGATGACTCATATCTCTTCAGCATTTTTCATCATTCTTTGAGTATTTACTTTTTTGAGTATTTACTAATTTTTGAGTATTTACTACTTACTTTGAGTATTTACTAATTTTACATTTTTCATCATTCTTTGAGTATTTACTTAATTTCTGACTGAAAATGTGTTGTATTATCTTGTTTTATTTTCCCTGTAATACCCTGGGGTCAGTCTCTTTTCCAGAGCTTTGGTTCTTTCAGAGTAGAATGGTATTTAGAGTCCAGGATCTGGAAACCACTTGTTCTGTTTGAGATCACTGCTACTAGGTGATAGACAAAGCTAGGAGATGTAGAAGAAGAGAAGAAGAAAAGCCTTTTTTCCTATTATGGTGTTAGTCTTATTTTATATTGAATTTGGGGAGTTCTTTATGTATTAGGGAAACTAATCATTTGTGATGTGAGTTATGAATATCTTCTTTAGAATATCATTTGTGTATAATGTTCTATGGCAATTGGCCCGTTTTGATTTCTCTCTCAGGGAAAGTTTTGGTAAAACACATGCAATGCAATTTGGATATGTATACAGCAGAATTTTCATTCTCATGGTTATGTAGAAAGAAGATGACAGCTAAATGGGATTAAAGTGGGGAAGATTATCCTTGAAAATGCATATGGGCAGGTTTTTGTGACTGCTTTGCTTTCCTGATAGATAGTAATATCTTTAAGGCAGAGTGCATGATGTGCAGGAAGAAAAAAATTTTAAGACTGGTTTTCATGGAAGATAAACTACAGGTGTTTAGAGGTTTTTATTATATATTGTACATAAAAATTTTATATTTATTTATTATTATTTTTTAAGATTTTATTTATTTATTTGACTGAGAAACACAGCTAGACTAGAGAGGTAACACAAGCAAGGCAAGTGAGAGAGGGAGAAGCAGGTTTCCCGCAGAGCAGGGAACCCAGTGCGGGGCTCCATCCTGGAATTCTGGGATCATGACCTGAGCTGAAGGCAGATGCTTAATGACTGAACCACCCAAGTGCCCCTTTATTTATTTATTTTATTGTATTTATAAATAAAAACACATTTTTTAAATTTATATTTATCCTTTTCAGAAAAGAGCTGTTCTCGATCTCTTCCCTTCATTTCAAGTTTTATTTTTTTCCCATATATTTCTTGGTCCTCTGTAAGGCTAATTTACTATAGGGCAAGGATTGTTTCTTATTCATCTTTATGTCTCCACTTCCAGGCACAATGTCTGGCAAGTAATAAGTTTGTAGAAGGAATGAATGAATGAATGAATTACCATATTGGTCTCCCATCTGAAATATTACTGGTCTTTGGGTAGTAAAAGGAGAAAACTGTTCCAATCTAATTATTTTACCTAATTGATCTTCTTATCCCAACTACTAATGCAGTAGTAGGCCTTTTATCCTGCTCTTGTTAATCTAGTTTGTTTGTTGGCATGGAAAGGTTGGAGAGATGAGTTCAGATGCTGTTTTTATGCCGTCCGTCAGACATCTCCTGTCTCATGCCATGTACAGACACATTCTGTTCACCAGCTGCTGATTTCTGTTTGTTCTCATCGTGTTGTTCCCTGGCCAATAGTGGTGCTGCTGCTACTGGCCTCTTTTCTGTAACAATGTCACCTAGTCACATCATGTGAATATAAAATGCATTATCTGCATTCCCTCTGTCCTCCTCTGTTTCTCCCCCCCACAACGAAATAAAGGGGAAATGCTTGCCAATGCATGTTTTATCAATTTTCCTAGTCCCTGTGGTTTAACCCCCAGTTCCTCTTCTAAAGAGATTAACTACTCCTCAGAGAGGACACCAGAATTTGAAATTGTAGCGGGTGCTTGGAGCAGATCAAAAAAGCATTCTGGGGATTAAAATTTCCATAAATTTGAATATTAGGGTCAAAGAGTTTTGGCTCTAAGGCTGTAAAAGTGAGTGTGGTACAATCAATTAATTGTTACAGCTACCAGATTCACATTCTAATTTGCCGATAAGGAAAGGCAAACTTAGAAATGTGAAACTTAGAAATTTCATCTGTCATGTTATTCATACCCTGGCTTGTAAGTGGTGGTCCCATGAGATTTTCTTTACATTACATTTCCATCTGTTCTCTGGCCACATATTCATCCAATTAGTTAAAAACTTACTATTTGGGGGGCACCTGGGTGGCTAAGTCATTAAGTGTCTGCCTTTGCTCAGGTCTTGATCCTGGAGTCCTGGGAGGATCAAGCCCTGTGTCGGGCTCCCTGCTGGGCAGGAGGCCTGCTTCTCCCTCTCTCACTCCCCCTGCTTGTGTTCCCTCTTTAGCTGTGTTTCTGTCAAATAAATAAATACATTTTTTTTTAATTACTACTTTTACTAAGAACTTAGCATTGGTAGGCACTGATGATGCTATTCAGAAGAAGGATAAGGTGCCTGCCCTGAATGCCTTGAGACTTGATGGAGAGGCATACATGAAAACAAATTTTGATTGCTTTCCAGAGTTCAAATTTTGAGTGTTCTATATAGAGCAAGCTTGTGAGAGTACAATTGGGCAGTTCCTTTCACTTTAAGGGACATCAAAGAGATCTTCCTCAAGAAGATGAATCCTAGGTTAAATATTAAAATGTACTAGTAAGGCAGAGGACATGTAAGTGCTTAGGTATGTGTATGGTGTTAAAGTATGGATTTTTCAACAATTACATGTCTCGTATGGATGTTGGTTAGCAAACACAACAATAATCGTTATCTATTAAACACTTAGTATTAGACTTTTTATTATGTTATCCTTAATTCTCCTCCTAGAACCTCTATGGTTGGCATTATCATCATGTTGGACGCATTTTTTTTTTAAAGATTTTATTTATTTATTTGACGGAGAGAAACACAGCCAGAGAGGGAACACAAGCAGGGGGATTGAGAGAGAGAGAAGCAGGCTTCTCGCCGAGCAGGGAGCCCGATGCAGGGCTCGATCCTGCGTCTCTGGGATCATGACCTGAGCTGAAGGCAGTCGCTTAACCAACTGAGCCACCCAGGCACCCCTGGACACATTTTTAAAGGTAAGGAATCACATCTCATGGTGAGTTCTGTAACTTGCTTAAAGTTAAATACAATATGGGAGAACCAGGATTTGGATCTAGAACATTTCTATTACAGATTCTTTAGTGTAACAAATACATGTTAGGGGAACTATTTTAAGAAGGGATTGGAGATGTAGTTAGATGAAGTATAAAACAGGCAGCCACCATATCATGAAGAGTTTCGTGGGCCACATTAAGAATCATAGCTTTGGTCCTGAGACTGATCAAGTACCCCTAAGGGGCTCTAAGCCAGGAGGTGGCATGATCAGATTTACATTTAGAAAGATGCCTCTGGAAGTAGGTGCAGTAGGGCCAAGGTCACAGACAAGGAGATTGGTTGAATTGATCCAGTGGAGACATAACGGATGAGTTTATATAGCTCATTGGTAGCAGATGAGCCACACCAAAAAGTCATCTGCCTTTATAATCATCTTGATTCTGCTTCCTATTCAAGTCTTTGGTATCATCTGGTTCCTCTAATTCCACCCCAAACTGTTCCTTCCACTTTTCAATTGATTTTCTTCCAACCTGCTGAATAGTTCTTGCTTCTGGAGCCTTGCATTGAATTTCCTGTTAATTTGGCATTCCCAAACCAGTAGTTGTTGTTTGATAATTTAATATTTACCTCACTTAAGTGACCTAACATTTATGATCTAGCCTGAATTTATTCCTTTTAATTTAAATTGCATATTAATAATAGATTTGGAAAGTGTGCTTGGATAATTCTTATCTTGTAAAAAATACATTGCTTATTTCCATATGCAATTGCATCCAGTACTTGTGCAACAGAGAATTTTTAGATTCTATTAGATCAATTTTTTTTCAAAAGAATGATAGTAAACTGCCATTTTGAAGATGGGAAATAAAGGAAGCTATCACACAGCTTAGTTGGCCAAGGGTAAGATCTAGAAATCTCAGCCAGTCACTGGAAGGAAGCTGGCAGGAAGTGGGTGAGTCAGACTGGATCCAGAGAGTTAGGGGCTCTGTCAAGGAAATGGTGGCTATGAGTGTTCAGGCAGGCAGTAAATCCAACCCATGAATTCTGTGAAGGTTGGAAACCTTAGGAAGACTTTGGAGGATCACAAGATCTGTTTAGGCAGTTGTCAGAGGCACAGAAGACCTAGAAATTTGAACTGAGAGGGGGTACTTTGCTTTTATCCTCTTTTATGTTGCCTCTTAGGTAAGGATTTCTCAGTCCCCTGTTGTGTTCCATGGACAGACGACAAGTCATAGTCTTCTCAATGTAGTTTGATACTCACTGCATGAGCTCTTGAGCTGAGAACACAGCTGAACTTATTTCCACTTGCCAGACCAAGGTAAAATGGTCTGGTTTGAAAATGCATATCATAATTGGGCAGCCCAAATTAGTCTCTTACTACAACTCATACAGACCTTTCCTTAGGGCTTTGCACTTTGTAAAACTCTTTTCATAAACCTATATCACAACTATGAAAATCCATTTTTATTATTAATGCCATTGTACTAGTCCAAGGACTTGGAATCAAATCCTCTCACACCAAATCCTGTCATTCCTTGAGGAACACTAAGCCTATAGTTGTAGGAATGATATGGAAATATTGACTGAATCCCTGGAAATGGCTGTTTGAGAATATGTCTCTTTTGATTGTTTTCCCCTTACCCGTTTAGGTTTATTTTATCTCTTATTGAAGAACCATCCCAAGTACTAACTACTTTATATTGCCTAACAAATTTCCAGTCAGAAGTGGTTTTTCTCCCCTTTGGCCTTCCCATTGCATACTTCTCTTATATCTTTTTATAACAGTTATTTTAACTTGCTGTGTGTTACCATTTTTGCATCATATATCTACCCATTTCCTCCTACCTCAGACTTAGTAACATACTTAATACTATGAATATACACCATGTGTATCCAGTAAATGTGTGAGTGTCAGAAAATTCTAATTGTGCTTGATTCTAGTGTTCAGTTTTAGAAATAAAATACCAAAAAGAATAAAAAGAACAGTACCAAAATTTATTTACAATGCAGAGAGAGCTAAAGATGTATTGATAAAAGTTTACCTTTGTCTTTCCCATTTCCATACCTGAGAAGTCTGATACTTGCCTTTTAGAATTTTATATGCTTACATCACACTTGCACATGCAGACTTATTCAGGCACACAGATTTTATTTCAAATAAATTCTCATGACATTGAATTATATTGTAACTTTCTTTAGGTTGGCAGAGGGATCAAAAGAGATGGATATAAAAAGTGAGAGTAAGATAGAGGCTAGTGACAGGTGGGAGGGAGGTCTTGATAAAAATTTTTATTTAAGGGATCACAGGAGAAACTAACACTCAGAAGGGAGGCTGAACAGTGTAGGAGAACAGCCAGACATAAAAAGGTTGGCAGGGCCTTTGGAAATGGTCTTCCCCTGTGGCAACTCTGTGCCATAAGTAGAAAATGATCAAATTGGCCAAGATACAGTAAAAAACCAGGGTACTACCAGCTTCTATCATGGGTCATAATGTCATCTGAATTGCTTCTGTGGAAAGCCGGGTAGGAATTTCTGTCCTTAGCAGTAATTCTCAAAGTGTGTGGTATTGCGACCAACAGCTTCAGCATCACATGGAACTTGTTAGAAATGTAAATTCTCTGGTTTCACACCAGACCTACTGAACTAAAAGTTCTTGGGTTGGTCCCAGCAATCTGTGTTTACGTAGCCCTTAGTGGTAATTCTTATGCTCACTAAAGTTTGAAAACTACTGAACTAGAGAAAGAGTTAGAAAAGTAGATTGCGGTGTGCCTCGGCCCGCGAGACAATCAACGGGGTCCGCCGAGATACCTGTAACGGATGAGGGGGATGGGACAGGAGGCGCGAAAGAATGGCAGCAAGACAGGGATTCTGATCAAGCTGCAAAGTTTATTAAAACACCAAGGGGTTATATAGGCAAGGGATAGGGGAAGTACGCCCGATAGGTTGCTTTCAGGCGTGCTCTTGTACATGATTGGTGGGGCCAGGCATGATAGGCGCGTGCTCAGGCTACTGATTGGTGTGCTCCTTATGTGCGCCGTTGGGCTCCCTGAGGCTCTGTGGTGACCTCATCCTGCTATGTAGGTGCAAGGGTCAGGCCTGATTGTGTCGGCCTTCTTGAGCCATACCTCGGTCCCCAACAGCGGTGAGGTTGAGGAAGGAGATAAGAGTTTAGTTAAAAATTCATGGGGGAAGAGTTTAAAAAAAAGACAAACATGAATTATTCTAAGTAGAAGAACACTTAAAGCTTTTTGGTAATTTGTTCATCAGAAAACCAGCATTTAATGTTTCCATATATTACTTAATCCTACTTCTAGAGTTAGAAATCTTAAAAGTCTAGCTAAGTTAATTTTCTTACTTTTGGCCTTGGTGGTGTGGTGACAGGACAGTGTTTCATTTTGTATCTCCTCTAAAACCCTGGCCACAGATTTCATTAAAACCTAAATTTGGATGAGACACCTTTCCATAAAATAATACTAATATAGGTGGAAAATGCATCCTTCTTGGTGTTAACTCTTCAGGTGGGATCTGTCCACATAGTGGATGATAAGGACGTGACAGATAATATCCAGCCTTAGGTACTGGGGGAGAAAGCATGATGTGAAGAGAAAAGTTTCCCTCCTCACTTGGAAATATAACAGCAACAAAGACTGTTGGAAACTTTATCGAAATTTAGTTTGATGGAGTGTCAAGCAGAGCTACATGGGTTCACAAATATTTACATTTAAAAACCAGAAAGTAATTGGAACAGAAATTCCTCTGCCCCCTCCTGCCTTTTCTGTCAGCAGCTCAGTCATTCTGAGTGGCCTGAAGTTTCTGTACAGACAATCATCTTGCTAATGACTATAATTCATCACAGGAGGTGTTTAGTTTTGAAAATGAAATATGACTATATATTTTTGAGATTGATAGTGAGGGCTTGTTTATTGATTATACTCCCAGGGAAAAAATAAAAAAGAAAAGAAATATAACAGAGAAAAATGCATTTTTGAACATCTATCGTAATAGCTAAAGTAACTCAACATGTTAAACTTCTTAAAAAAAAATCCTACCTGTAACTTTACATAAAAGATTTTAAAAATGCTGACTTTGGCATACTGTATGCTCTTCTTTTTCAAAACAATTTTGAGAATACTTATATATGCCAAAGGTAAATAACAATAATTAAGTCAGTATCAGGGACATAAATAAGTGATCTCACCATAAGTTCTCATATTTGCTATCAAGTAAGCATTAGCTTTGCCTCTGAGTTTCCTAGTGACTGTGGCAAAGAGAGAAAAGTATAAGACTCAAGTTCCTCAGTGAAGAACTGGTGTCATCTTGGATTTTCTGTAGGAGGTGCAGAGTAATGTAATGAATAATGCTCTCTATGGTAGTTTTCAAATAAATATAGAAGTAATTGTCCTATGATTCTTTTCTAATAAGGAGACTGGGTAGATCAAGGTCAGAGCATTTAAGAGAACAGTTCAGAGAAGGTGAATTATGATATGAAAAATTAAGCCAATGGAGTTCATAAAAGTTGGCTTCTTTTGCTTCTTGTGTGATAAAAGACCTAGAGTTAAGAATAAGTATATCCCTTAGACTCTTATCTCTAGAAGGTTTTAGTTAGAAGTTAATGGGGTGGGGGATCTTGGATGGCTCACTCAGTTAAGCAGTTAAGCATCTGACTCTTGTTTTCTGCTGGGGTCTTGATCTCCAGGTCCTGAGATTGAGCTTGCCTTGAGCTCTGTGTTCAGTGGAGAGTCTCCTTGGGGTTCTCTCTCTCTCCCTCTATCCCTTCCCCTCTCCTGTCCCCCCACCACTATGCAAATGCACACTCTCCCTCTCAAGTAAATAAATAAATGAATCTTTAAAAAACAAAGAAGTTAATGGGGGTGTTAGTTGAAAATCATTCTGATTTCTGACTTGCTGTCTTTATGTGATATTGACTTAATAGAGCTCCCTATACTTTGAAGGCCAGAAGAACATTAGGTAGAGTTGTCATTCTGTTAATAAGTGGAGAAGCTATAGCAGTGTTCTCATCTAGAATGAAACTGTTCCACTGCTAAAAGGAAGTAAAGTGAAAGGATGTCCATATTTTTCCTCAGGAAGGCATCTTTAGGTATTTATAGCCCTTGAAAAGGTGCTTTACTTGTGGAGGATGGCAGAGATAACTTGTACCAGAATTTTCCAGGCAGTGCCTCCTCCTTTTCAATAGAAATATCAAGCATTTATTTTCACATAAATGACACCAAGCAATTATTTAAGTCCATTATTAATCAAAAGATTAGTTTACTTTATGTGGGACAGTGAGATAAATAAACAAACATGGTTGGATTTGAGGGACTTTCAGAGAAACCTATCCAACTCTCTTCTCTTTTTAAACCCCTTAGGAATCCCACATTCTCCAAATAAGCACAACTTCACCACAAACGATTTTTCTCTCCCAAATGCATTGAACATCATCCAGTCTTAAAAAACATTCCAGGGGAAATTTAAGGAATTGTGAGCAGAATTCTTAACTTACTAATTAATTGTACTTTTTTTTTGAAACTAACTGAAATACTTTTTTCTGATGATTGGAATGTTCACATTTAATTTGCCAAACAAAAGTTTAAAAATATATTGTTAGAAATGCCACAGGCTTTGTAAAGTGGCTTTCCACTGGCTGAATGTTAGAGCAAGACCAAATGTTTATTAATTCTCTCTGCCACAGAGCTAATAGAACTGTTCTTTTAATTCAACAAACAGAAGCCTGTGTTCTTTGGATGGTTATTTTATTTCCCATGGAGTCTGCATGCTGTTGGCTGACAGTTACAATGGCTGTGTATCTATTTGGCTCTATTGCAAAAGCAAAAAAACAAACAAAAAAAAAACCCCCACAGAACGACGAAACCAGAAACCATCACAACAAAAACAAAACAAACCTATCTTTTAATTTGTTTTTGCAATAGTTCTGAAAAATATATATTAAAAATTCTTGACAAAGTTTCTGAAAATAATTTTTTGTTCTTGGGACACATTTTTAGTGTAGAACTGCAAAATTCATAAGATAAAGACTAATTGATAAATAGATTCTCACATTGTCCAAGTACTTTTCCAATTGCTCTGAAGTTTCCCTCTTGAACCAGTCATGTCTTTTTTAATATATACATATACATATACATATATATACATATATGTGTGTGTGTATATATAAATATATTTTTTAAAGAACAGAAAACACTAACCAGCCTCTCCCTCTCCCTGCTCTGCCAACACATACTCCATGGTTACTGCCTTTTGCAGGATGATGTGAGTAGTTAATAGCAAAGCTGCTGTGAAAGGACAGGTTGTAGAGGGGTGGTCAAGTATGTAGACTGAAACATAGCTCTCAAAACTCAGATATTTTCACTGCACTTTTGTCCATGTGTTCTTGGACAGATTACTTCATCTCTCCATGATTTATTTTCCCCATCGGTAAAAGAAGCATAAAAATGATTGTGACTCTTCCACAGGAGTGTTACGAAATTAGATTAGGTTAATGGAAAAGCACCAAACAGCTCCTAACCAATGGTAAATAAAGCGAAGTGAGTTGTGTTTATTCTCCTTGTCCTTGAGCTCTCATCTTTATACATTTCCATTTTGCTGCTTACCGTTGCCTTGATGCACCTGCTTCTATTAGGAATTCGGTGTTTCTTCTAGGAGGCATTCAGAGGTGTCCTCAAGTTCTTCAACTTTAAAATTCTTCTCTCTGCTTTTCATCGTTTTTTCTGTCTCTATTTTTAAATCATTGGCTTTCACTTACTGCTTCCTTTATCAGTTGCCCACCTTGCAAGTTTCTGATTTTAATCTGCCACAAATTGAGAAATCAGATTATTAATTCATTTGAAATAAATTAGGAGTAATTTGACTGGAGTGCTTTCCTCTGAGTAAAGCAAGTCCTCTTGACTGCATGGATTTTGTATGTGGTAGGCTCTCTTTTGCTTTCTAAAAGTGAAAGTGCTAGATAAGGCACCTTGGAAACAGTGAGGTGTTATAATATTAAATTGAATTTCCTCTTGATGTCAGTGTTAGCCGTGTTTACAGAAAGCCTGGATGAAGAATAAAAAAGAGATTGAGGAGGTAGTGAGGCGCATGTAACAATATTTGTTACAGGAGTAAATGAGACAGCTCACAAATGCGTGAACTTGAGTATTACTGTGACTGCATTTCAAATCCACTGGTCTAGGCTCACTACCTAGTGCTGTGCTTCAGGCAAATGGAATTGATAGCAGGGGTTACTGCAGTGATTCTCAGATGGTGCTCCCAGAATGAGCAGCAACAAAATATTTAGAAATCCAAGTTTTCTGCTTAATACTACATCTATTTACTCAGAACTGCTTGGGGTGGGCTCAGCAGTCCTCTTCCTCCAGATGATTCTGATGTAGGCTAAAGTTTCAGACACACCTCCTGCTCCCCCTGCCAAGGCTGCTGATAAGCAAACCCAATCATGTATTAGATTCACCTGGGGAGTCCCTAGTCTAGAAATTATTTTAAGGTAAGAACAAAAATGGAAACAAACCAAAAACACTCCAAATGATTTCCTTTAAACAAAGGGTGAGACCTGTTTCTCTAGACCTTGCTTTTAACCTGAAAGCAAAGCCACTACCGGTTAAGAGCTGGGATTTGAACAGGACTGTGTGATTCAATGTAGCCTCCTTTTAGTATGTGTAGTCCAGGGACTTTTTCACACTAATCCTTTACGTTTGCGTCAGTGTGGAAGGCCTCTGTTAAAATGCACATGTTATCTGTGAGAGATGGTATCTAGAATTAATATACGTTGATATAGTTTCTCCTGCTAATTTCATACTTATGCAGCAGTGTCTCTCAAATACTAGCATACGTCATAATCACCCAAGGCTAGTTTAACAAAAAGTTTTCCTGCCCTACCTCCAGAAGTTCTGATTCTGAAGATCTGCTGAGGAGCCCAAGAATTTGCATTTCTAACATGTTCCAGGTAAACTGACAATTGTTAGACCTGGGACTATAAAAACTTGGAGGAGAGCGCCTGGGTGGCTCAGAGGATTAAGCCTCTGCCTTCGGCTCAGGTTCATGATCGCAGGGTCCTGGGATTGAGTCCCACATCAGGCTGTCTGCTCAGCAGGGAGCCTGCTCCCCCCTATCTCTCTGCCTGCCCCTCTGCCTATTTGTGATCTCTCTGTCTGTCAAATAAATAAATAAAATCTTTTTTTTTTTTAAGATTTTATTTATTTGACAGAGAGAAACACAGCCAGAGGGAACACAAGCAGGGGGAGTAAGAGAGGGAGAAGCAGGCCTCCCGCCGAGCTGGGAGCCCGATGTGGGGCTCGATCCTGGGTCTCCCGGATCATGACCTGAGCCACCCAGGCTCCCCAAATAAAATCTTCAAAAAAGGAAAAACCTGGAGGGAAGAAGCGTCCTGAGGAATGGTGTTCAGAACAAATAAAGCTTGCCAAATGGGGAAGAAAAGGCCTTGCTGCTCTTTTCCAAACAGCAGGGAGACCACCCGGTGGAAGAAAATGGAAGGAAAGCTACAATGATAAATCCTAGTGACTACACAATCATGAGATTATTATTACAATAGTTTGATAATATTAATTTCTAGTTTCCAGGTTTTTATCTAGTATTTTACAAAACATATGGTGCCGCAAAATGGCTATATAAGTGTGTTAAAAATGCAGACACCTGGTCTTCAGCTTTGCAACTTCTACTCAGGAAATCTAGGATGAGCCCAGAATAAGCCAACTAGGTTGAGTTTGCTATAAATGGTTGTTAATTTGTATGTATATTTTTAATCCTTTATTCAGAGAACAGAGGTCTTTTATTATTATAATTATTATTACTAAACATTTCTGGAATTTTTAAAAGATTTTGTTTATTTTTTTTTTATTTGACAGAGAGAAACAGCTAAAGAACATGTTAACAAGCAGGGGAGTGAGAGAGGGAGAAGTAGGCTTCCTGCTGAGCAGGGGACCCGATGTGGGGCTCAATCCTAGGACTCCAGGATTATGACCTGAGCCCAAGGCAAACGCTTAACAACTGAGCCACCCAGGTGCCCCACATTTCTGGAGTTTAAGAGTAGAATAGAATTAAATTTCTGAGAGTGCTTCAAATATACTTTTGCTTTGTTCACAGAATGACCTCTACCCCTTCTAACTCCTGGGGTCTTTATTTGAAAATAATTTAGTTTACTACTTAAAAATACTTTGAAGATAACATTTTTCTATATTGGATATTTTTTGTATGAATTAACTTTCAGGTCCATCTGAACTTAGGAGAGATGAGACATCCATTTATAGGACTGGATAGTCCCAATTATGGAAATCAATCTATATGTGACAAAGAGCATGTGTGATAGTGCACAAAGCTTCATTCTAACAAATTCCAGTGACTGTTCAGCTTTCCATGTGATGATAGCTACCATAATCCTGCCATATTGATGGAAATCTCTACAGATAGGGGTGTTGTCAGTAGACTGTTGTGATTTGAAAACATATACACTTCTAAAAAAATTATTATCAGTTGTTGCTAGGTTACTTTTAATTTTCTTACTCCTTTTGTAAATCCCAGTTTAGAACCCAGTGAAAGTCAGGATAGTGGCATGCTTGTATTGAGCCTTGGATCTTACTGCACAAAAGATAGGATTGCTATCCCAGCTACCTTCAAATAATAGTTTGGTGCAGTTACTGTGATAGTTATGAATAAAGAGTGATCTTCTAGGAGATGTCACTGGCTTACTGAAATCTTTAAGCAAATTATGAAAGCCATTATAAAACCTATTCACACAGAAGGAAGAATGGGTCCACTTCTTCAGAATTGTTTGCTTTTTTCTTTTTTCCTTTGACTACTCTTATTTTTTTTTTATTGTTACTTAAATTTTTTTTTCCCAGTGTTCCAAGATTCATTCCCCATTCCCCACACCCAGTGCTCCACGCGGAGAAAGGGGAACCCTCTTACACTGTTGGTGGGAATGTAAACTGGTGCAGCCGCTTTGGAAAACAGTGTGGAGATTCCTTAAAGAATTGTTTGCTTTTTAAAAAATAAATTTAGTGAATAAATAAATGTAACAGAATGATGTCAGAGGAGACACTTTGTCTTGAAATTTAATGGTGACCACCAAGGAAACCATGAAAGATATGAGCCAAGGATATTTAGACAAAAATATTAAGAAATATTTGATATCTTAAAGGTATATGTATCTCTTGTTAAACTCAGAAATTTAACCTACATAAAATAGTATGTTTCACTAAGAATTATTGATTATGCATAGAATGGCCTATCTTGTTTGGTGAGTTGTTCAAGAGATTTTCTTTTGAAAATATTTCTTTATCCACTTAATCTGTATTTGAATTGTATTAAAAGTTGAAGTTGTATATCTAGAATGGGCATGTGAACAGTTTATTCTAAAGGAAGACTGTATTGAGGTGTTTTAACTGCCTTAAGCCACACATCAGTTTGAACTGGACTGGCCCACGTGTTGTTTGACATTGAGACCCTGATGTTTTATCCCTGTCAGGAAGTAGTCACATTTCTTTAACCTTGTCCTCATCTTTGGTTCCTGTATTCAGTAGAAAGAGTATGGGAACAGAAGTAACTGCCTATCAGAGAAAGTTGCCAAGTTTCAGGGCCCCCAGGGAAAATGTCTTAAGTAGAACACTCCAGAATATTTCCTAATTTTGATGCTATAAAACAGTTAGTATTCTGCTCAGGCTGATAGGCAATTCCTGTATTCACGCCATGCTAGGTGTTATGCTATAGAAGGCATAAAAAAATTGCTTGAAGCAGTATGTTTTCCTTTCTGGCATTTAGGAGAAACTGAATGTGGGGAGTTGTGAATGTTCCTCCAGATTTGTTTGCTTTCTGTAGGAGAGGGTTATTTATTAAGACCATGGAGACACTTTTGTGAATGGTACCTTATAAAATAAAAGAATATTACTATTTCTCATTTTATCACTGTTCCTCTCTTTCAGTAATACTATACTTCTGATCTTGGTGTAAATGTCATATTGTGTGAATATGCAAACATCACATCCGCCTACATATGTTCTGTTGCTTAGTAATTCTTGGCACTGGAGCACAGTGAATTCTGTGCCTAATAAATGAGATATCCATCAGAACGAAAAACGAATTATGTTGGTCTCTTGGATAAGATATTATTATTTCAGATTTTAGTTGTGAAAAGTAGGATGCATTCTTGTGCATAGTAGTTCTGAATTCAGAGCTAAAATTGTTTACTTGTTCATGAAATAATGCCGCTTATCTAAAGACTTTCTGAAGAAACAGACCAGTATTTCAAAGTGTTTATTTAAAGATATATATATTTTTAGATATATAATCTCCTTTCATAGTAAAAAACTGTATTTAAGAGTGAGTTCTGGAATTATGCCTTGAAGATTGATCAGTGAATTACCTTCATTTTAGTGTAATTTTTACAGCCATCCTTTTGAACTCTGAGCCTACACCCCCTTTAGTAATGTCCATTAATAAATCTCTGCAATTTGAGGTTTTTGGTATGGATCTATTATCAGCTTCAAATTACTGCATTAAAAGATCTCTCAAGGTGCCTGGGTGGCTCAAGAGTTGACTCTTGATCTCAGTTTGGGTCTTGAACTCAAGATCGTGGGTTCAGGCACCACGTTATGGAGCCTACGTAAAAGATCTGTCTTTATCAATACAATTTAATCCTTTTCTGAATTTGAACGACACTCTCTCTCTCTCTCTCTCTAACCCAAGTCATTAAATATACTTTTCTTTAGTGATGACTTTAAATCCACAAACAGGGTACCATATATCATCTTCTGGAAGGTCATTGCTTCACTCCTAAATGCTCATTTTAGCACTAGGATTTTCTCAATTATTTTGCTAAAGAAAGGGGATGCAAAGATAAAAGATACCACCCTTCTTATTTAGGAGGAGATAGACATGTACTTTGATGTTACAGTATAAATTATAACACAGGCCTCAAGAGACAATAGATATCCAGTAATAAAGTTGATACAGAATCAGTTCCAAAGGAGGACAAGAATTAACCGAATAACTCTTGAAGCTCTCACCATGTTGAGGGAATTAAAGAACATTTCAACAAAGGGGAGATTGAGGAAAAAGTTTGGAACAGTGGTTAATAATATTCTTTGAGTCACAACTTCTTCCAAAGAGATGAATATAGGATGTTCCCACTCTACTTCAAATCAAGAGAGGGGTGCTTTACTGAGATCACTAAGAATTTGAGACATGGACTGTGAAGTTTTAGGGATGAGTATGGAGTATACTGCCAGAAAAATGGAAATGATAAGAGGGATACGTCAACTCCTTGTGTATTCAGGGACCTTAGTGGATTAGCTGTCTACCATATTATGGAATAAAGCCAGTCTAGGGCCACCTTAATTAACTACATATTTTATATCCCTTACCTCCGGAGAATGTGGACTAAAAATAGAAGTGATATCATATAGCCAAGTTATTTTTACTTTAGCTGAAACATTGTGCTTCTATGTTCTTGTAGGACCTCTAAATGCTGACACTCTTCTTTGACTTCACACATTGTCTCTTGGGTATTTTACCTTCTCTCATAGTTCTAGCTACCTACTAGGGGATGATGGCTTTCAAGTTTTTATAAATATTCTCTGGACTCCTATTAAATGACATATGTGAACCTTTCAACTGGCTGTCTCATGGGTACTTCAGATGTCCAGACAAACAATACTCTTTCTAACTCTTCTTTTTATGTTAATCATGTTCTCTCAAGTAGATGACACAGTTATCTCCTTAGCTACAACTAAATCTAGAAAGGTGAGTCATCCTTGATACTTCAGTTATACCTTTACCTATCATGTCCTATAAATTACTGCAGAATGTTAACTTTACCATCATTTCTCCCTCTTTATCTTTATTACAACTAGTATAATTCAGATTTTTCACTTAGACTCTCAGTTAACAACTTTCCTGCCTCCATTCCTGCCCCACTCAAATTTGTCTTCAGTAATATAACCAGAGTGATTCTTTTTTTCTAAAACAAAAATATGAGCATGTCACTCACTCCCTTTGATTAAAAATCCTTCAGCATCTTATTAAAACCCAAGCTTGGAAATGCAGTAAATAATTGGTTCCTTGAACTTTTTCCTGTTTATATTCTGGCCATATTTTCTATTGTTCTCTACCTTTGATTTTATGTTAATTTTTTTAAAAAATATTTTATTTATTTATTTGACAGACAGAAATACAGCTAGAGAGGGAACACAAGAAGGGGGAGTGAGAGAGGGAGAAGCAGGCTTCCTGCTGAGCAGGGAGCCTGATGTGGGGCTCGATCCCGGGTCTCCAGGATCATGACCTGAGCCGAAGGCAGTCACTTAACTGACTGAGCCACCCAGGCATCCCTGATTTTATAATTTAACATATGAACTGTAGTTCCCACTTATGTCGTGGTATTTCTTCCTTCTCTATTCCTGTTCTTATGCTATTTTGTCTGTCTTGAATGCCTTCTCTACTGCTATTCATATTTTAGGATTAAGCATCGCCATTAATGCTATGAATCTTCACTGAGTTCCCAGTGTAAGGTGGTAAAATTTGCTCTGAATATTTTTATCTTTGAACTGTCACTATATTTATAATACTTACTTGTTTTGATGCCCTGCCAGCTTGTGTTACTTTTGAATCTTCAGTGCATAACAAAATACTTGGTATAATAGAAATGTTAGATGAATGGATGGATGGATGAATGAATGAATAAATAAATGGCCACTAGTCTTGCTTGAAGGGTTATGCTCCACATGTACACTTTCTGTGAGGGGAGTGGCAGGTGATATTTGAAGTAGGAGACCATAAAGCTACTCTAGATTGTTGATCAGATTGAATATGCCAGTGCCTTGATGGACGTGGTATTTAAAGAATTATACCTGAAATTACTTGTGAAAAAGAAAGGGATGTGAGTCAAGAACAACAGGAGATTTTGGCAGTTGTCCAAGATTAATATATTTAAGGTGGAAGTGGAAAAGGAAATGAGTAGGTTTGAAAGAACCATCATGAAAAAATAAGCCAGGAAAATCAAGTATATTAGCTGTAAGTAGGAGTGAAGAAAAAAGGCTTAAGTGTTGAGAGGTTTAACCATACAATTTGTGATATTTTAGACAGGGCTGAGTAATTAAGAATAGATTTATAATCTTCCCAGAATTAGAAAAATCCTAGTTTATGTAGAACTGACATTATTATACACATTAAAATTTATAGAATTCTTGTACTCCTGCCATGATGGGGTAACTGGTATTAGTCCTGACCTACTACTGTAAATAAATAGAAAATTGAATGAAATATATAAGAACTGACTTCAGATATTGGACAACAGAGAATATAGAACTGTAAACTCTAAGAGGAGAAGACAAGTGAGGTGTGCTCTGTAACATCCCTGGTTTTCTACGTGGAATCACTTTCTGAATCCAACCCGAGTTCAGGGGAAGTCGAAGCAGCTTAAATTTGCAAAACACAGCATTAAAGAGTTAGGATCTATGAAGAAAAATAATTGTGAAATATGCATAGGCTTACCTTCAGCCTGTTGCTGAATAACAATGTATGTGTGTGCAGAGTGAAACCCAGTGAAACAATTATCAGGGTGTTAGAAGTCAAATTTTATTTCCAGAGCTCACACAAAGTTGGGCGTTTCTGTCACACACAATAGAGATCTCCTTGGTCACTACAGGCATACTATAGGACACCAGAAAATAAGTCCAAACTACATTTGAGTAAAGATTATTCTAAAACAATCCCAGAAGAAGTCTTAAAAACCTGTCATGACACACACACACACTATCTCTCCCTCTCTTTCTGTGTGTGTGTGTGTATGTGTGTGTGTGTGTGTGTGTATCCGACTTATCCATGAGTAATTCAGCTATTTCTCACAACAAAATATAAAACTTTCTAAAGAGATACTACAAAATTCAGACACTCAGTAACATAGTATTCACAGGTCTCTCACCTACTCAATAGTTAGTAGGCACACAAAGAAGCATAAAAATATATTGCAGAAACAGCAAAAATATCAGTTCATAAAAAATAGCCAGTGAGAAAATATATGAATTTGGAAATGAGAGCTTTAAGAATGTTATTAGAAATATACTTAATAATTAAATGAAAACATGACCATAATGAGAAGAGACAGCTATGTGAACTGGAAACTCTAGAGCTAGAAAATAGAATATTTACAATGAAAAATTTATTAGATAGGCTTACCACAAGATAGAGCCTGCAGAAGAAAAGACTAATGTGCTGAAAACATAGAGCTACAATAGAACTCTTAAAACCGAAGCAAAGGTTTTGGAGTGGGACAATGCCAGTTGATCTAACACACATATAATTGGAGTCTCAGAAGATAAAGAATGAGTAAGATTGAAATATATTTAAAGAAATACTGGCCAGTATTTTCCAAATTTGACAAAAATAACAAATTCACCAATCTAGGATGCTGATGACTCCCAGCAGAGCAAATAAAACAGAAACCACACCAAGAAACCACCATCAAATTACTAAACCAGTGATAAAAAAAGATCTTAAAAACAGAAAGAAAAAAACCATATATAAGGTAATGCAGAACAAAAATAAAAAATATAGATGTTGAATTAAAAACTATGCAAGCAGCCTGGCTTGTTTCACTAGCATAATCCATCTAGGTCCATCCATGTTGTCTCAAATGGCAAGACCTCAGCCTTTGTTATCGCCATATATGTAACATTTATGTATTACCACATCTTCCTTATTTATTTGTCTCTTGATGGACACATGGTTTGTTTCCATGTCTTAGCAATTGTAAATAATGTTGCAGTAAGCATAGGGGTGCACATATCTTTTCAAATTAGTGTGTGTATTTTTTTAATGATTGTTTATTTGAAAAAAAGAGAGTACATGTGAGTGGGAGGAGGAGCAGAGGGAGAGAATCTCAAGTATACTCCTGCTAAGTGGTGGAGGAAGGAAGAGGGTGACAGTGAGGATCTATCTCATGACCCATGAGATAATGACCTGAGCTGAAACCCAGAGTTGAGTGCTTAACCAGATCAGCCACCCAGGGCCACCAGTGTTTTTGTTTTCTTTGGGTAAATACCCAATAGTAGAATTACTGGATCTTATGGCATTTCTGTTTTTAATTTTTTGAGGAGCCTCTATACCATTTTCCATAGTGACTGTATCAATTTACATTCCCATCAGTGGTGTATAATGGTTTCTTTTTCTCCACATCCTTACCAACACTTTTTATTTCTTGTCTTTTTTATTTTAGAGATTGTAACAGGTGTACTGTATGATTTCATTCATAAGTGGGATCTAAACTAAACAAAAATGAATGAACAAACAAAAAAGCAGAATCAGACTAAAATCCAATTTGTCTGATATGAGAATCACTTCCCTGGCTTTCTTTTGGGGTCCATTGGCATGAAAGATGATCTTCTATCCCCTCACTTTCAATCTGGAAGTGTCTTTAGATTCAAGATGAGAACAGTGTGGAGATTCCTTCAAAAATTAAAAATAGAACTGCCCTATGACCCTGCAATCACACTACTGGGCATTTACCCCAATGATACAGATGTAGTGAAAAGAAGGGCCATATGTACCCCAGTGTTCATCGCAGCAATGGCCACAATCGCCAAACTGTGGAAAGAGCCAAGGTGCCCATCAACAGATGAATGGATAAAGAAGATGTGGTACGTATATACAATGGAATACTACACCTCCATCAGAAAGGATGAATATCCAAGTTTTGTAGCAACATGGACTGGACTGGAAGAGATTATGCTGAGTGAAATAAGCCAAGTAGAGAAAGTCAAGTATCACACGGTTTCACTTATTTGCAGTGCATGAGGGGTAACGTGGAGGACAGTGGGAGAAGGAAAGTAAATGGGAAGTAGGATAATCCAGGGAGAGAAATGAAACAACAGAGACTTTGGACACAGAAACAAACTGAGGGACTTGGAGGGATAGGAGAGCCTGGTGGTCGGTACTGGGGGCACCTAATGCGTGGAGCACTGGGTGTGGAGAATGGGGAATGAATCTTGGAACACTGGAAAAAAAAAAAAAACTTAAGTAACAATAAAAAAAAATAATAATATAAAAAAGCAGAATCAGACTTCTAAATACAGAGAACAAACTCTGGTTGCCCAAGAGGAGGAGGGTGGAGGTTGGGCAAAATGGGTGAAAGGGAGTGGGAGATACAGGCTTCCAGTTATGGATTGAATAAATCATGGGAATAAAATGCAGAACATAGGGCATCTAGTCAATGGTACTGTGGTAGTGATGTATGGAGACAGATGTCTCATAGATAGATTTTATGAGGTTGAGAAATGTTCCCTCTATCCCTATACTTTGAAGAGTTTTGATCAGGAACAGATGTTGTATTGTGTCAAATGCCTTTTCTCCATCAATTGAGAGTACCATGTGGTTTTTCTCTCTTCTCTTATTGATTTGTTCTATCACGTTGATTGTTTTGCGAGTGTTAAACCACCCCTGCATCCCTGGGATAAAGCCCACCTGGTCATGGTGGATAATCTTTTTAATGTATTGTTGGATCCTGTTAGCAAGGATCTTGTTGAGAATCTTGGCATCCATATTCATCAGCGATATTGGTCTGAAGTTCTCCTTTTTGATGGGGTCTTTGGCTGGTTTGGGGATTAGAGTGATGCTGGCTTCATAGAAAGAGTCTGGAAGTTTTCCTTCTGTTTCTATTCTTTGAAAGAGCTTCAGGAGAATAGGTGTTATTTCTTCTTTGAATGTTTGGTAGAATTCCCCAGGGAATCCATCTGGGCCTGGACTCTTGTTGTTGGGGAGGTTTTTGATCACTACTTCGATCTCGTTACTGGATATAGGTCTATTCAGATCGTCAATGTCTTCCTGTTTCAGTCTTGGAAGCTTATAGGTTTCTAGGAATGTATCCATCTCTTCTAGATTGTTAAACATATTGGCATATAGTTGTTGATAGTAATTTTTGATGATTGTTTCTATTTCCTTGGTGTTAGTCATGATCTCTCCCCTTTCATTCATGATTTTGTTGATTTGGGTCTTCTCCCTTTTCTTTTGGGTTAGTTTGGCCAATGGTTTATCGATCTTATTGATTCTTTCAATGAACCAGCTTCTAGTTTCGTTGATGCATTCTACTGTATCTCTAGTTTCTGATTCATTCATCTCTGCTCTAATCCTTATCATTTCCCGCCTTGTGTGGGGGGTTGGTTTAATTTTTTGTTGATTTTCCAGTTCTTTAAGGTGTAATGAGAGCTGTTGTATTCGGGATTTTTCAATTTTTTTGAGTGAGGCTTGGATGGCTATGAATTTCCCCCTTAGGACGGTCTTTGCTGTATCCCATAGGTTTTGGATCGATGTATCTTCATTCTCATTGGTTTCCATGAAGTGTTTCAGTTCTTCTTTGATTTCTTGGTTGATCCACATATTCCTGAGTAGGCTCGTCTTTAGCTTCCAAGTGTTTTATTTTCTCCTGAACTTTGTGTGGTGATTGAGTTCCAGTTTCACGGCATTGTGGTCAGAGAATAGGCAGGGAATAATTTCAATCTTCTGGTATCGGTTGAGCCCTGATTTGTGACCTAGTATATGGTCTATTCTGGCAAAAGTTCCATGTGCACTCGAGAAGAATGAGTATTCTGCTGTTTTAGGATGAAATGTTCTGAATATATCTACAAGATCCAGCTGGTCCAATGTGTCATTCAAGGTTCTTGATTCTTTGCTGATTTTCTGTTTAGATGATCTGTCCATTGCTGAAAGTGGTGTGTTAAGATCTCCTACGATTAGTGTATTGGCATCAATATGATTCTTTATTTTGTTTAACAGTTGGCTTATGTAGTTGGCTGCTCCCATGTTAGGGGCATAAATATTTACA
>PITA01011292.1:0-67527 GCA_004023965.1 Spilogale gracilis | reverse complement strand
AATAAAGTATTAAAAAAAAAAAAAAAGGAGGACTCAGCTCAGATAAGAATTAATTGGATGGGGGCACCTGGGTGGCTCAGTTGGTTAAGCGACTGCCTTCAGCTCAGGTCATGATCCCAGAGACCCAGCATCGAGTCCCACATCGGGCTCCCTGCTTGGCAGGAAGCCTGCTTCTCCCTCTCTCACTCCCCCTGCTTGTGTTCCCTCTCTGGCTGTGTTTCTCTCTGTCAAATAAATAAAATCTTTAAAAAAAAAAAAAAAAAAGATTTAATTGGATGAAAAGCCCTGTCTGGTCCTGTGAACAGCTGAGGTCGGCCTGGTGGGTTCCCTCCCTGTGCCGGGGCCCACTCTGCTCAAAGGACCCTAGGCCAGAAAACACCAAAGTCCACAGGTCCTCACCAAAACCTTCCAAACTCAATGGACAGATTCTTCATAGAGAGGAGCCATAAAAAGGAGGAAGGAAAGCACGGACTGTTGAATCCGAAGGAAAATATTTTAAAATTGTACAACTTCTGTCAGAATGACATCAACGATGACAACGGATGGCGCTAATAAGTAAGCCGACAGATAAAGGCAGCGATAGAGACCTGTGGGCAGACCGCCCTCTACCAGTTCCACTGTGATCTCTACAGCCTCAGAAGCCTTGTGTCAAAGTGGGGTAATACTAGCCTTCCCGCAAAGTTGCTTTGAGAATCAGAAACAATACGTGTTGCACGCAGGACACGATCCCTGACAGATAGGAAGCATTCAATGGTGCTAGAAGTAAAGGGAGGCTTATCCTGCACCGCTTCTTACTTTTAGAGTTACCTGGGTTTGTGGAGCAAAGCCTTTTTTTTTTTTTTTTTTTTTTTTTTTTTTAATAGACAACAAACCCCCCAGCCGGTAGCCTGGAAGGTGGGAAGAAGGGCAAAACCAGGGTCTGTTGGGAGGGGCTGAGGAGCGCTCGGAACTGCAGCCTTGAACCTCAAATGAGTGCTCGGGCTCCCCCTGCAGGCCGAGTTTGGTGTGTGCCAGTGGAGCCGTGGACCTGAAACACACAGACCCAATGAAAACCCTACGTGCTTCTCTACTTGGTTTATCTTTTTCTTTCTTTCCTCCTTTCTTTTAAATTTATTTGTCAGAGAGAAAGCAGCAGGCAGAGAGAGAAGGAGGCTCCCCGCTGAGCAGGGAGCCAGATGTGGGACTCCATCCCAGGACTCTGTGATCATGACCTGAGCCAAAGTCAGACGCTTAAATACTGAGCCACCCAGGCGCCTCGTTTATATTTTCCTATTAAAAGAATAGTATTACTTACTCAACCAACTTTGAACAACATTTTCTACAATGACTATATTGCTTTCTCATTAGGCTGGAATACTAATCAATGCCTTTTTTCACCCAAAGCTACAGTAGAACCAACCGCCCCGGATCTTTCTTGGCTTATCAGAACTCACTTTGCCATCTGTCAGAACCCCCAGCATCGTTTTGTCACAAGTTCACCCCAGCATCCTTTTTATGTCACAAGTTCACCCCAGTGTTTATTGACCATCAACTCTGGATTAAAACATGCTGCTGAAAAAAAGCTCAGGAGAGGGACGCCTGGGTGGCTCAGTTGGTTGAGCGACTGCCTTCGGCTCAGGTCATGATCCCGGAGACCCAGGATCGAGTCCCACATCGGGCTCCCTGCTCGGCGGGAAGCCTGCTTCTCCCTCTCTCACTCCCCTTGCTTGTGTTCCCTCTCTCGCTGTGTTTCTCGCTGTCAAATAAATAAAATCTTTAAAAAAAAAAAAAAAAAAAAAAAAGCTCAGGAGAACGTGAGAGAAGAATCAGACATGGAGTCCCTGCCCTCGCGGATTTTCTGCTCTAGTTGTGAAGACAAATCCGTACATGAAATGGTTCCGACAAAGCAAGAAAATAAGTGAGAGCTTATCTACACCGAGGCTTGTACTGCATTCGACTCACAGCCTCATTCCCAATCCCTAGTGAGTGCAGTTTATTGCATGATGTAGGAGCCCAACAGATGTGTAGTGAATTAAACTGAATAGCATGATGATGGAGAGAATAAATGCTGAGTGACTATAAATGAAACCCCCCTTTCCTGCTTTATTTTTCACTTTATAGCACTTGTACCTTCTACCACGTTATCATTCATTTTATCTATCACTTATCTGCCCCTTCTAAATGGGAGCTTTCTGAGAGCAGAGATTTTTGTCTGTTTCATTCCTTGTCTACCCACAGAGCATGGGCTGTGTCTAGAACACTATGGTCACGCAATAGATATACGTTGTATGAATGAATGAATAAATGAATGTTTAGTCATAATTTATCAGGAGAGTACCTATAGATGAGACTGAGGCTCCCGGAGTCTTGAGGAATATCAAGCTCAAGGTTAAGGACCGCAGGCTAAAATGCTTACCAAAAATATACCAGGGTATTTGTTGCGATTTTGTTTATGATCATGGCAAATTGGAAGCCATTTAAAAGAGGTGAATGACTAAACAAATTATAAGTCTCTATAAACGCAACATCGTATATCCATTAAAAGAGCAACATAGTTCTATATCTTTTGGAATGATATGGCATATTGGAAGTGATAAAGTAAAACCATAAAATATAGTCCCATTCTTAAAACCGTTGAAGGGGCTGGCTAGAGGTACATGAACGAAAAAATGTCTGGAAGGATTCATAGAATGTTATTACCAGGTGGCAGGATTAAGGGTGGAGTTTTAATTTTCTTCTTTCAGCCTTCTCATAGTGTCTAATTTTAAAACAACAACAATAATATGTGTGCATTATTTTTCAATCAAAAGAAAAAAAAGCACTTTTCTTCTAGGAAAGGAGTCCTCTGGGGAGACCACCCTGCAATGGCCCTGGGAGTGTGGAGGTAATCTGCCCAGGTCCCGACATGTTTCTGGCTCATCACCTTCCCATTCCCTACTTTGCTGTACCTCCCAGTGGCTCTTGCGTGACATAAATTACAGTTGACTCTAACCAATCCAGCCAGCCTGGGATTAACTTGAGGGGGTATTGATTTCAGACGGTGGTCAAATTTAATAGCCAGTGGTCATTACAGAGCTTTCTCTCTATATATTTCTTCTTGACAAAGTCTGCCCTGAATTGCCATTTGAACGTTCATCAATGAAATCCCTAGGAACCTGCTGTCTCGGGTCCTGACATCGAGATTCTGTGCCCCAGGAGAGAACTGGCCCCGAATCCCACCCTTACAGGATCAAACAGTTGGGGCTGTCCCTGGTGTGGCAGTAAGAGAGCTAGATGGAAGCTTTAACTGAGTGAATGGGCCATGGAAGTCACAGGGATTGAGGTTTAGGGAAACTGAGGCATATTCTCCTGACCCGAGGTGCCCAGAGCTGTGCTGGTGACACTGAGGGCTCTCCAGGCTTGGTGTAAGGTTCCAGACAACCACCTGTCCCAGGGTTCTGGTTTAACAATCAACGCCTCTAATGAGAGGAGAAACCAGCTGTTTTCCTTTAGAAAGATACCCTCTACTGGTCCAGAGATCTGGGATGGCATGGGGTATCCAGAAGCAAGCGTGTGGACTCACAGTCAGGTTGACTTGAGACAAGGGCTTCGACTCTCTGAACTTCAGTTCTCTCATTCATAAAGTCATGCTATCAATACAGAGTTCACACAGTTTTGGTTTGTTTTTTAAAGATTTATTTATCTCATAGTGAGAAACACAGCTAGGGAGGGAACACAAGCAGGGGGAGTGAGAGAGGGAGAAGAGGGTGAAGCAGGCTTCCCGCGGAGCAGGGAGCCTGATTCAGGACCCTGGGATCATGACCTGAGCGGAAGGCAGTCGCTTAGCCAACTGAGCCACCCAGGCGCCCCCAGAGTTCACACAGTTTTAAAGAATACATGAGATTGGGGCGCCTGGGTGGTTCAACCATTAGGCGTCAGCCTCGGCTCAGGTCATGATCCCAGGGTCCTGGGAACGAGCCCCACATCAGGCTCCCTGCTCGGAGGGAAACCTGCTTCTCCCTCCACCACTCCCCTTGCTTGTGCTCCCCCTCTCTAGCTGTGTTTCTCTCTGTCAAATAAATAAATAAAATCTTTAAATACATACATACATATGTACATACATACATACATAAAATTAAATGCCTAACCAGTACGTGGCCCAGAATCAGGGTGGGAAAAATATTGATTCTTCCTTTGATGCCTGTGGATGCCTCCATCTGCCTGGGCCTTCCCACATAGGCAAATGAGAATTGTTTATCTACGCACCTCACTACTGAGGGGTTTCCACACCAAACAGTCCTCCAGTTCTCTACAAACACTAACCGGATGTCCCGCAATTTAATATGATTCCTACACTAAGCACCAGAGTTAGCACGAACCCACAGGTTAAAGGCACAGTCCCCCAGGCTTGCAGAAATCAGGGAAACACTTTACCAGAGACAAAAGTCAAATATATATTTCCTATTATATTGCAGTATCAGAATGTGCCTCAAGACCCTGAAAAATGAAGTTATCCTAGTTTCTCATCACCTAAATATTTATTACTTGATGTATTCAGTGGGTCTTTAGGAAGAGGGGGACACTATATTGAGATCCCACTACATGCCAGACGCTCATCTGAAAGCCATGCTTACATCATATTCTCATGACTCAGCATCACTGTGTGAAAGGCCCATTGTACAGATGAGACCCAACGAGGCTGAGTGACTTGCCCAAGGCCATGTAAGTGGCAGAGCTGACGTTTGCATGCAAATCTACCTCCTGTCCAAGCCTGTTTCCACAAACTACGTTGAGGTTGTTTTAGGTGGGAGAAATAATATGAGGTCCAGTTATTTTGGGGAGTAGAAGGTAATCATCCCTCTATGACCAAAGCCCAATTTTACTTCAGAAACGAAGCTCCCCAATTATTCAGCTGGGATATGAGCCCAGACATACAATACACGATAATAATGATGGTGGCCGGCCCATGGGTTTTAACAACTCACTACCTGTTGGGCTGAGGGCATTATATAGATTCTCATTTCCTCTTCACACGCCTGTGAAGTAGGCGTCCTTATTCCCCATTTACCAGGTAAGAAAACTGACACACAACGAGGCCAAGGAACACATCCAAATAGCAAAGCCTGATCTGAGGGACTGGCCACCGAACTCTCCGCCTCCCGTGGAGAGAAGCACCTTGAGCAGACTGGTCGCCAAGTGCCCTGCTTGGGAGCCCATAGGCCAGAATCCCACAGCCGGAAGCAGGGGCACAGCCCAGCCCACGGAGCAGCACTGTCCCCAGAGAACGGAACGCACCTGCTTCACAGCATCCAGGGATGGCTCAAAGGGTGACCTTGGGCCATGTCTCTAGGTTTCTGTTCTGGGTACTCACCCTGTAGAGCCCAGAGGCCTCTGGGAAAGCCCCAATCCTGGGAGGAGGAGTATGCCCCTTTGGCTTTGCCCTAGAGGGAGAACAGGGCCAGGCCAGTGGGAACCCTTGAGCTTAGGGTGTCAAAGAAGGTCGCAGCCAAAAAAAAAAAAAAAAATTGCCTGAGGCAGAGACTTATTCACATACTCTAAAGGAACTTTCTGTGACCGTGAGTCACCAAGCAACACTGCTCTACATGTGAAGCGGTTATGCAAATTGCCTTCCCCAAAAAAGAAAAATCATTGTCAGACTAGAAAAGACACAAACAAAAATAATATATAGAGGAGACAGGAGACTTTAAAAATATAAATTAAATTTCATGAGAGGAAGAAAAAAATTATATAAGACTATACTTCAGTATTTCTTATTTCTGTGCAGTGTAAAACGGTGATCTGTTGTCAAATATGGAATTTTTTCTCCCCAAAGGCCCGCACAGCACACAGGAAGTTTCTTCAGGGAACCAGCATACAGATGGCGTTATTTAAGAAATGCAGCTTGTAAATGAGTAAACAACAAGTCTTTGCTCTCAGGTCTGCCCAGAGTAGCCATCTGGTTCTGCCCAAATGGGAGAGAATGTTATCTCAAAGGTCCAGGACTTATTAAATCAGGTCTAGCTCTCTGATACAGTGGCCTTCCATTTCTTTCAATTACACAACGCCAGCAGTAATAATTTTTGGACATGTACCCGAGATAAGTATATTTATTTATCTACGAATTATAGATAAATGTCCCTCTATCATTAGCTAATATCTTAAGGCTTAATATGCACATAGGGTGAGGTTTATCATGACACCCATGGAGATAAAGGCACTATCCCCTTGGTAACTTCTAAATTTGTTTTTGCCAATTTCTTTCTGATCTGATGAGATGGTCACTGTTTCCAACCTCACAGTATGTCTGCATCGGATTAAGGACGGCACCATTTTTTGGTTTACTTGCATTTGCATTATTGGTATTATCTTCAACACAATTTTTCTTTCTTTGCAGGATTCTTCTTAAGCTACTCTTCCATTTTGTGAGAGAGAAGTCATTTAGTGAAAATGAAATAATATATCCTGTACATCCTCTCAAGTAGCATAAATGAACTGTAATACTCTGAAAACAAGAAAGGCACAACAGCCATCGTGTGTGTGTGTGTGTGTGTGTGTGTGTGTGTGTATAAATATGTGTGTGTGAGAGAGAGAGAGAGAGAGAAAGAAAGAGACACTCTGTGCCTCAGGACACCCCTTAAGATCTGATTGTGCCATGGGGCCCACAGATGTACAGACCAAATAAACACGTATGGATGCATTCATATGTTAAATTTAAGTGAAACTTGACTTCTTTCTTATTTTTAGGTACGATATTAGCTGACATTCCCATATTTTCTCCTTGTATCCCCAATATATGATTTTGCAGTCCCTGAACTTCCCTCTCTCCACTCTGGGGTAACAGGGGCTATGACCTCATAGACTCAGGTGCTCTTGGGGGTCATGCCTGTGGGTGGATTTAGCAGGGTTTTGATCCCACTCTGGGTCCGGTCATCTACAAATAGACCTCAGACCTCACATCATAGCAACAAAGCCTCCTTTGGAAAGACTTTAGAAGGGAAAGAGAAGATGATGAGCAAAACTTTCCATCACTTCCTCCTTTAACCAGCCCACAACACCCTCTAACCCAATTCCCAGTCACTGGGAATAGAAAGAATGGTTGTAGATGAAATGGCTTCCCCGGAAATGTCCAGTCTTTGCGCAAAGGAAGAAATTAACAAAGAGCCATATTTCACTGAGGAAGGGGTAATGGGATTTTTTTAAGCTACTGTTTATCTTTCCCTCAGGTCTTGTGATGTAGTTGTACCTTGTCCTGTACAACACATATCACCTGGGGCAGCAACTGGTGATGTCTTTGTGTTTGTCTCCTTCTAAGGGAGGGCCCTGAGGCTGGTGCCAGTTCAGCAACCTGGTGCCCAGCATGGTAACTGGTATAGTAGGTGCTCAATAAATGTTGCTAAATGATTACACTCTTGAGGATAATAATGATAACCTGTGAGGATCAAAGAAGATACTGTAAGGAAAGCACTTAGCACAGGCTAATTGCTCAATAAATATACATACTGTTACATAACACAATGGCCAGTAAGCAATTTCATTATGATTTTCAATAGTACTTTGTAAACTGCAAGGCAGAACATTCATTTATGGTTTTACACTGCCAGTTTCCATCACAGAAACTAATTTCTATTGTGAGCACGAATTGCATGGAGCACTGGGTGTGGGGCATAAACGATGAATCTTGGAACACTGAAGAAATAAAATAAATTATTATTTAAAAATAAAAAGAAAGAAACTAATCTCCTGAGAAATAGCAAGAGTCCTGAGCATACATGGGTCCCATTGCCACCCTGTTGGGGTGAGGAAAGCCTGGGCCCTGGGCTTCGGGCCTATCCTTAAAACGCCATTTTTAATTATAATGCATATTCCCAAGGGAGGGTGTAAGATGTATAATTTTACTTCCTTTATCCTTGCACCTCCGATCTGGCATCAACTTGATAACATCCTTCTTATTTATTTGGTGCTGCAACATCTGCTCTTATTCTGTAGAAATAATCTAACCAGTGGCCCCTTACTCACTGATATGCCTTCTAAAAGTATCCACACCCCTTTAATAGTCCCTTCTGGAGCATCCTCTAAGTACTGTACTCTCAGAACTTCTATCCCTCATACAGCAGAGACACAAATCCCTTTCCATCCATCCATCCAAACATCCATCCATCCATCCACCCATTCATCCATCCAACCTCCTTTCCATCCATTCAACCATCCATCTATCTATCCATCCATCCATCCACCCATATACCTATCCATCCATCTTTCCATCTATCCAACCATCCATCTTTCCATCCATCCATTCATCTATCCATCCATCCATCCATCCATCCATCCACCCATCTACCTATCCATCCATCTTTCCATCCATCCAACCATCCATCTATCCATCCATCCATCCATTCATCCATCCAATAAATAATGTGTTTTTACTTATTCCCGCTCTCCCACTGGTATTACTATAGGTACCAGTGAACAAAACAGATAAACTACTAACCTCATGGAGCATACATTCTAAATAAAATAAATAAATAAAATATAATGTCAGACAGTGATAAGTACTGGAGTACTTAAAAGAAGTAAAGCAGACGAGGGGAACAAGGAGAAAAGAAGTAAAGCAGACGAGGGGAACAGGGAGTTTGTGGGTGGGGGGATCGGTTACACATATTAAAAGTGTGGTCAGCTATACTCTGAAAACTATAGAACATTGGTGAAAGAAATCAAAAACAACATGAGAAAATGGAAAAATATTCCGTGCTCGTGATTTAAGAGAACATATACTAGGTTTTGTGTTGTTGTTGCTGCTGTCATTGTTTTAAAGTTAATTTTATTTTTTTAAGTAATCTCTGCAGCGAAGGCGGGGCTCGAATCCATGCTCCACCAACTGAGCCACCAGGCACCTCAGGAGAACAAATACTGTTAAAATGTAATCCAGAGATTTAGTGCAGTCACTATCAAAATACCAACAGCACTTTTCACAGAACTAGAACAAATAATCTTAAAATTTGCACCACAAATTGGAACCACAAAAGACCATGAATGGCCAAAGCGATCTTGAAAGAGAAGAACAAAACTGAAGGTATCATGATCCCAGATTCCAAGATATATTACAAAGCTGTACTGACCCAAAAACAGACACCTAGATCAATAGAATAGAGAGAGAGCCCAGAAATAAACCCAGATTATATAGTCAATTAACCTTTTGAAAAAGCAAGGATATGCAATGGGAAAAGACAGTCTCTCCAACAAACTGTGTTGGAAAAACTAGAGAACAATGTGCAAAAGAACGAAAGGACCATTTTCTCACACCGTACACAAAAGTAAACTCATTATGGGTTAAAGATCTAAATGTGAGACCTGAAACCACAAAAATCCTAGAAGAGAACACGGGCAGTAATTTCTCTGATATCGGCCATGGCAACATTTTTTCTAGATATGTCTCCTGAGGCAAGCGAAACAAAAGCAAAAATAAACTATTGGGACTACATCAAAATAAAAAGCTTCTGGACAGCAAAGGACATAATCAACAAAATTAAACCAACCTCCTAAATAGGAGAAGATATTTACAAATGCTATGTCCAATAAAATGTTCACATCCAAAAATATAAAGAACTTACACAAACAAAAAAATCCAATTTAAAAATTGGCACAAGTCATGAATAGACATTTCCCCAGAGAAGACTTCCAGGTGGTCAACAGATACGTGAAAAGATGCTCAACGTCACTCATCATCAGCGAAACACAAATCAAAACCACAATGAGATATCCCCTCACACCTCTCAGGATGGCTAAAATCAAAAACACAAGAAACAACAAGTGTTGACCAGGACGTGGAGAAAAAGAAACTCTCGTACACTGTTGGTAGGAGTGCAAACTGGTGTAGCCACTCTGGAGAACAGTATGAAGAATCCTCAACAAATTAAAAATAGAACTATCTTGAGGCCTCTCGGTGGTGCAGTCGGTTACATTTCCAACTCTTGGTTTCCGCTCAGGTAACGATATCGAGATCACGAGATTGAGCCCCTTGTGGGGCTCCAAGCTCAGCAAGGAGCCTGCTAAAATTTCTCTCTCCCTTTACTTCTGTCCCTCCTTGCACTCTCCCTCTATCTCTCTAAAATAAATAAATAAATCTTTTTTAAAAATCGAGCTACGTTATGACTCAGCAACTGCACTATTTACCCCCCAAAAGACAAAAACACTAATTCAAAGGGATACATGCACCCCTATATTTACTGCAGTATTATTTAAATTAACCAAAATATGGAAGCAGCCCAAGTGTCCATCAGTAGATGAATGTGTAAAGAAGATACTGTGGAATATTACTCAGCCATCAAAAAGAATGAAATCTTGCCATTTGCAATGACAGGGAGGGACCTAGAGTATATGACGCTAAGAGAAGGAAGTCAGAGAAAGACAAATACCAGGTTATTTCACTCATACGTGGAATTTAAGGAACAAAACAAAGAAAAAAGAGACCAAAAAACAAAATAAAACAAAACAACCCCAGACTCTTAACTATAGAAAACAAACTGGTGGTTGCCAGAGGCTGGGGGGGTGGGGGAAGGGTGAAACAGGTGATGGAAATTAAGAGGTGGTGGGAATTATCACTATGAACACTGAGTAATGTACAGAATGATTGAATCATTATATCACACACCTGAAACTCATATAACACTGTATGTTAACTCTACTGGCATTAAAAATTTTTAAATCAGTGATAGTTTAAAAATAAAAGTGGTCAGGTGAAGTGTCACTGAGAAGGTGACATGTGCATCAAGACCCACAGGAGAGGATTCAGAGCTGCAGATGCCAAGAGCACCCGGATGAGGAGCTTGGGGGGGCAGGGGGAGTAAACTACATGGAGACCTGAGGCGGAAGGGGGCCTCAGAGCTGGGCAGGGAGGGGTGGGGCCGTAGGCTCTGAATTTATCTGGCTTCCAGCTTGAGTGAGGTGAGAAGCCTGTGGAAGCAATGACATGAACTCACTTATGTCCTCACCTGGATGGGATCCTGCTGGCTGCCATGCCAGTAACAGACTGGGGGAGGGAGACGGAGGGGAGGCGAGGAGAGGGTGGGAAGCAGGCAGACAGGTGGGGCGGGGCACAGTTCCCCAGGTGAGAAAAGATGGGGTGTGGACCCTGTGGCAATGAAAGAGCTGGTAAGAAGTAACCACATTCTGGATATATTTTTAAGGTAGAAAATGCAGGGTTTGCTGACGGATTAAATGTGGGAGAGAGAGAAAGTAGCACCCAAAATCGGAGACCTCACGTAAGACACCACCCCTTAGCCTCTCCTGGAGTTATGAAATGTGTTCTTGCAGCTTGTGCCCCGAGCCAAAGCCAGTTTTCTAAGTTTAGCCTTTCTTTTTTAACCATTGCTCAAGGCATAGATTTCTTGAAAAGTAAGTGTATTTGAAGTTTTCAAATAGTCTAACAGTACATAAAATATATGATGTGCTGATTCTCCACAGTGACCATTCATCTCTGAAGCTCCTTGCTTACCAGAGAAATTCTATCAGCAAAATAAGAATTGCAATTTCATTCTTCCTCCGTAGTCTGATTAAGGTTTCGTTTAAGCCTGGGGCTTATTTTCCAAAGCCCTATAAACATTTTATACACCTACTCATCTATTACCAAAGTCATTCTGAATTCAGCCTACAGTAAAATTAATTACCATGTCATGAGTCTGTCACATTTCAAGAGAAATCATAAATATTTACTCAGACCTGATTCAATGTCCCTTTGAAATGAAAAAATATTGGCAGCAAATTTCTTTGTGTTACAGTGCACTCTTCGGTTGGAAGATTTCCGTGTAAGGATATCCATAAAATTTCTAGAAGGCCACTTTCAACATGCAGAGAAGATAATAAATCAACACTACTCATATCTCTTCAAAAATCCATAGGCCCATAAAATCCGCATGCTTTTCCAGGTCCCCCTGGGACGGACCAGGAGGCCGGCTGCGGTAGAAACCGAAACCACACAGGGGAGTGAGAGGAACTGCGGCGCCGTCAGGGACACCGTGCAGAGCCGCCCGTGTGGCCTGAAGTGATCCCATGCACGTGCGGCAGCCCAGGTCCCACAGGCTGGAGCCACGGACGCCAGGATTTGAGTGCCGCCTGTGCCCCCAAATCAAATCCAAAGTCACCAACGTGGCCGGCCTGCGGGCAGGCTGCGTGCGGGCATGGAAAGCATTCTGGAGGCAGTAGGTTCGAATCCCAGCTCTGCCACTGGCACACGGGGTCACCAAGACAAGGGAGTCTCTCTGTGCCTCAGTTTCCTCATCTGTTAAAAAGTACTGGCTTCAGGGAGTTGTGGTGTAAGGAGCTTAAAACAAGACCTGACACCCTACTAGCACTTGCTAGTATAGATGTAGTTATAGAGATATGTATCTAGACAAGACCTTCATAGACCCACATATTCAAATACACACGTACATGTATAAACACCCATGTCCTCGTTTATGTGTATTCCTATATAGTGTACATACTACACATATACACACTTATATAGAATATGTACTATATTTACAACGTATACATGTATAGTAGAGCACATGTAACTTAAGTCAAAAAGGCTGACTTTGAGTCCTCAGCTCTGTCAGTGATGGTCTTACGTCTCTCCCTCAGTTTCCCAGGGACGCTAGTGGCAATCTTGCCTGGAGCTTGTGAGGGAGAAGTAAGATAATGTCAAAGAGCTCTGCAGAGGGTCAAAAAGTATGGGCACCAGCGGGCTGTCACCGAGAGGATACCTGCTATTCTACTCTTCCTTTATCACCATTCTCCTCTCCTTCCTGGTGGGTCTGACTCTTTCCTGCTGGTCTGCACCGCACAGACCCAGGTCCTTGGCCTGATGCCCAGCCACCCGCAGCAGAGACCGGTTAGCAGAGCGCTCACCTCAGGCCGCTGGCCCTCCACCTCTTGTCCTTGTTCACAGCTGCCCCTTCAAGACCATCTCACAAGGCAGCACAGGGTCTTTAAGACACTGGAGCTGAAGTGTGTAGGTAGGACTTGCTCACACTGATAATTTAGGTCTTCGTGCTCTGTGCTCGGATGACTAAAGTCACAGCTAAAAGAGGAGATGAAGAGGTTACGTGTGGGGGAGGCAGCTCAGGGCCAATCCGTGCTCCTCTCACGTCCCTGTTCAGCTTCCACTGTCTTTAGCACAAGGACGATTTTGTACCGTTTCCTCCTCTCCAAGGGCAAGAAGACAGAGCAGTTAAATGAAGAGGAGAAAGATCTTGAGACTGATGCACATCTACAATCTAGATCAAAGAGAGTTGTGGAAACCCCCCCCCCTTCTTTCCCATTCATTTCCTAAGTTGGAAAAAGAGTTTTTCCATAATTATTCTTTGGTCTGCCTTCTTTTTCTGTTTCTGTTTTTTGTTTTTTTGTTTTGTTTTGTTTTGTTTTGTTTTTAAAGATTTCATTATTTGAATGAGAGAAATACAGCCAGAGAGGGAACACAAGCAGGGGGAGTGAGAGAGGGAGAAGCAGGCTTCCCGCCGAGCAGGGAGCCTGATGTGGGACTCGATCCCAGGTCTCCGGGATCATGACCTGAGCTAAAGGCAGTCGCCCAACCAACTGAGCCACCCAGGCGCCCCTGTTTTTGTTTTTTTATACTTAGTAGCTACATTGAGGTACCATTTAGATACCATACAATTCTGCATTATGAGTATGTGTGGTTTCATGATTTCCAGTTACTTTAGATCGTTGTCCAACCATCACTGCAACAAAGTATTAGAGAAGTCCGTTACTCCAGAGGGAAATGGTATGCCCACATGCAGGCAGCGCCCACTCTCACCCAGCCCCAGGCAGCCGCTCATCTGCTCGCTGTCTCCGTTGATTGGCCCTTCATAGAAATTTCGTGTTAATGGAATCATACACTATGTCGTCTTTTGTTTCTGGCTCCTTTTGCCCAAGATAATGTCTGAGATTCATCCATGTCATTGAGTGTGATAGTGGTTATTCCTTCTCACTGCTAGGTAGCATCCCATTATACGGATATATTACATTTTGTTTATCCATCCACCAGCTGAGGACATTTAGATTGGTTTTTTAAATGCCCCAAATAAAGGACGTTGATCCCATTTCTCTGAAGGCAGTCTTTGTTCGTCTTTACCAGAAATTCTCCTTTGCCATAAGAGCAGGACCCCTTAAAACACAATCTGCGGGGTCCCTGTAAAAATACAACCTTTCCAACATAACCTCAACAAGTCCATTATGACCCTATACAAGGGCACCCCTCACCAGAGGTAAACCCAAATGGTAAAGTAGGGAAATCACTTCTTTACCAGTATCTACCTGATGTCTTGAGGGAATGATCCAGCTAGATCAGATACATAAGGATGAAATAGATACATTTGGGCATAGGATGTTTGCAGGTCACAGTCCATCACTCCTGATCATAGGAAGGACCAGAACAAGGAGAACTGAGGGACCTGGGACCATCTCATCACACCAGCAGCAAAGGAGCAGGCCACCTTCCAAAGGAGGAACATCCAAAAAGAGACCCAAGAGTGTGAACCCCAGTCTCCTTTCCTTCCTCCAGAAGTGTACCCCCAGTACAGAAGCTAATTGTGTCTTGATATTCTATTTTGTTCTTGACTCACAGCCAGCCCCCTTCCCCTGGCAGGGGATTGAAAGAGGTGTTTCCAACTTGACAATGAAGGTTACAATATGGAACAAGAAGGTAGATCAATAGAAACCTATCACCATCACTGGCAAAAGGATACATAAGCTGTACTGATAAAGGACCCTTCACTCAGTCAGTCAACAAATATACATTGAGTGTCACCATGTATGAGCCAGGCACTGGGGTAGAGGGAAGGCAAGAGTGGCCTAGATAAGCTTATTGTCCAACAGGAAAGAGTAACCGATAATCAAGTGAATATAAACCTGTAGACAAGGCTATCCCAGAGCTCCATTAAAAGTACCCGGAGAACATAGAGACGAGGACTAGAGAAAGTATTACAGAACAGTTGGCATTTCATCTGAGCCTTGAAAATGGGAAGCTTGGGGCACCTGGGTGGCGCAGTTGGATGAGCATTTAACTCTTGATTTTGGCTCAGGTCATGATCTCAGTGTCTTGGGATTGAGTCCCATGTCAGTCTCCATGCTCAGAGTCTGCTTGTCCCTCTCCCTCTGCTCTTCCCACCTCCTTACCCTAAAAAAATTAAATAAAATCTTTTTTAAAATGAGAAGTTTGCCAAACAACAAGGGGAAAAGGAGAGAGTAGTATTTAGATAGCATTCAAGATTCCTTTACTCTATCATAGATAGAACTACACTTAGCCAACTTAAAACCTGGATTTCCACTGTGACTAAAGCAGCACACTAGTTCTGAGACCTACCAAGAAGTCGTAGATCCCTGACTGCTGACCATTCATAGCAGACCAGTTATCTCAGCTGTTTACCCACATATCTGGTAAGCAAAGCCAGCTGTCAAAGGAGTAACAGGGAAAGGGATTTACTCTACAACCAACTTGGCCAAGTGAATCCTATGCCATGAAGGAGGCTCTCTCTACCTGGTACTTAAAATCTGACTTCTTGAACCTCTCCAGGGAGAGAGCCAAAAGAAGCATTGCTAAAAGATTAGTAATACAACAAATTTCTTTTTCTTTTTAAGATTTATTTATTTATTTGACAGAGAGAGACACAACGACAGAAGGAACACAAGCAGGCAGAGCAGCAAGCAGAGGCAGAAGCAGGCTCTCTGCTGAGCAGGGAGCCTGATGCGGGGCTCGATCTCAGGACCCTGGGATCATGACATGAGCTGAAAGCAGATGCTTAATGACTGGGCAACCCAGGTGCCCCAGCAATAGAACAAATTTCATGTGTACTGTGAAACAAAGCCATGTGGGCTAGCCCGGGGATAGGATGGGCTCAAGTTCTATAAGAGGCATTCTCCCCATCAGCTTCTTTCAAACCCAGAAGTTAAGAGTGACTGCTTTGGGGAACTTGGTTAAAACATGGGACCTAGTACACATGCTTTCATCTCTGTCTCCCACCAAAAAGCCACTAAGATGATAATATTTTTTTTAAGATTTTATTTATTTATTTGGCAGAAAGAAACACAGCAAGAGAGGGAACACAAGCAAGCGGAGTGAGAGAGGGAGAAGCAGGCTTCCTGCCGAGCAGGGAGCCCGATGTGGGACTCGATCCAGGGACTCCGGGATCATGACCCGAGCCAAAGGCAGTCACTCAACCAACTGAGCCACCCAGGCGCCCAAGATGACAATATTTTAAAAGTATTTTTTAACCTACAAAAACTAAAAAAAAAGGGGGGGGGAGAAAATTCAGAGATAATAAATGTGTATAAAATTTCAGAAGCTGAGAAGCAGATGAACCAGAGGTAACTGGAAACAAAGCCAGCAGTGGGGAGGAAGTCAGCAAGAAGCAAGCTTATCTGTACTGCAAATCCTAGAAAGGCTCAGGAATTGGAGACACCAGGTGTCAGGGCTGGAAAAATGACAAGTGATGACAAGACTGAAACAAGCAATTAGACCCACCCATTCTTCTCCTACCTTGACTGCCAGACAATTAATTTACTCTTTATCCACCCCATAGGAGGATGAGAAAATTTATTCTCTGAAAAGATGAGCAGTCAGACTCCAAACTTGGGGATACAGGATGATGGCTATTAGCTTCTCTACTGAAAATGGGTGTTGTGTGGAAGCCAGACCTCCCCTAGTCTGCTCCAGAATGCCAGAAACAGGCTTATGGTGTTCAGGTAAGACTTCCTCTCCAGGGAAACTGAACTGCTCAAGAGAAAATGCCTACAAATACTGACTTTGGGAGACTTCCAATAAAGCAGCCTGGCCCCCATGTTTCACCATTGTCCAGTAATGCGCACTGGACAATAAACCCCTAGTATGTACACAGAGCTTCGATCAACATCTTAGAGCCTTAAAACACTACAATACCTTAGTATCTTAAAAATGGACAATCAAGGATAACCTAACATGTGGAGAATTCCTATAATGTGAAAGAGATCGAAACAAGCCAGCAGACAAAAGAAACTTAGAGGAAGAAGAGATAGTAAAGAGAACAGAAGAAAACATTCTAAAAACTGTAAATATTATCCTAAGAGTACAGTAAGATAGTTGCATCCATGAACTGAAAAATAAGAAACTCTAAAAAAAATCAATATTAGAAAAATAATAAAGAGCTCTTGGAAGTAAAAATGTGATCTTAAAACATTTAAATTCATTGAAATGATTAGAATATAAAATTGAGGAAATCTTCCAGAAAGAAGAATCAAAAGAAAATAAATGGAAAAGGAAAGATGAGAAATGGAAGAATCCATCAGAGGATCAACATTTGAATAATAGGGGCACCTGGGTTTCTCAGTCAATTAAGTGTCTGCCTTCAACTCAGGTCGTGATCACAGGGTCCTAGGATAGAACCCTGTGTCAGCCTCCCTGTTCAGTGGGGAGTCTGCTTCTCCCTCTCCCTCTGCCTGTCCCTCCAACTTGTGCTTTCTCTCTCTCTCTCTCTCTCTCTCTCTCTCTCTCTCTCTCTGTCTCTGACATAAATAAATAAAATCTTTTTAAAACACTGATATGAAAGAGGGTACATGTGGTGATGAGCACTGGGTGTTATCCACAACGAATGAATTGTTGAACACTACAACAAAAACTAATGACGTACTATATGTTGACTAATTGAACATAATTAAAAAAAACTTGAATAATAGCCATTCCAGAGAGAGAAAACAAAGGCAATAAAAAGGAAGACATTACTAAATAAATAATACAAGAAAATTTCACAAAACAGAAGAATATAGACTTCCAGACTGAAAGGGCCCCTCAAGTAGCTAATGAATGAAAACAAGGATCACGAAATTTCTGTATAACAAGGATAAAGAAAACACTCTAAAGCTTCCAGAGAAATGAAATCAGAGAAGAGATGACATACAAATTTATGAAGCTGATCAGGAATCTGAATGGCAGTATTCCCCTCAATAGCAACACTGGGAACTAGAAGACAGTGGGACATGGATTTCAAAATTCTGAAAGAAAATTATTTTCAATGTAGATTCTATGCCTATCCAAGTTTTCAGAGAAGTATGAAAGTGGAAGAAAGACATTTTTCAGACGTGCAAGAGTCTCAGTAAATGTACTTCCACAAACCCTTTCTCAGGAAGCGACTGGAAAACGCGCTCCACCAAAATAAAGAAAGATTACAAGAAATATACAAACATGGGATCCAGGAAGCGGGGGGATGAACACACAGGAAGAAGGCAAAGGGAAACCCCAGACTATGATCCTGGGAATTTTTAGGGCCCCGGCTATGCAGACCTAGTTTAAACAAAAACAAAAACAAAACACCACAATCTAGAGACAAGCAACACACAGGGCTTGGAAGGAAGGAAGGAAGGAAGAGAAGGAAGGAGGGAAGAATGAAGAGAATAATCCTCAACGTTAGTTAGTTTACTGAGAGATTTCTCAGTTCTTTTTTTGTTCTTTTATGGGGGTGGGGGAGTGGGAGGGAGAGAATGTCAACTCGGGACTCGATATCACGATCCTGAGATCATGACCTGAGCTGAAACCATGAGTCAAACCCTTAAACAACTAACCAAGATTTCTTAGTTCTGACAGAGTGTGGAGATTAATCAGTGATAGGTACTGAGCAGTAAGCTAAGCCAACTAAACATGAGGTGATTTTTAAATCCAGAAAAGAACAATTTTAAGTCCAGATAAAGGAAATGTAATTGGAGTACACCATGATTCAGCTGTGACTAATAGTCACAGGAACATAAAGTCTGAATATCGATTGGAAGGGTAGTTTAATGGTGTAGAGAAGATAACACAGGGACAAGACTCATGGGGAGGAGCATGAGAGTGCTGAAGTCTACAGGTGCCATAGTAAAAAGCCAACAGGTAATATTTGAAGCAGAAAAACAAAGAAAGAATAAAAAGCATGTTTTAAGACTTATGGGTGTAAGTACCACATGAAACACCTATCAGAACTAAAGGTGGGTGTGATAGTCCTTTTAAAATGTCATCTTGACTAGACAACGGTGTCCAGACATCTAGTCAAGGATGATTTCTATGAGAGTGTTTTGAAAAGAAGAACATTTAAATCAGTGGACTTTGAGCAGCACTTAGGTGGTTCAGTGGGTTAAGCACCTGACTCTTGATTTCAGCTGAGGTCATGACCTCAGCGTCGTGAGATCAAGCCCCACATCAGGGTCCGTGCTTAGTGTAGAGTCGCTTGAGATTCTTTCTCCCTATCCTTCTGTGCCTCCCCTCTCTCTCTCTCTTAAAAAAAATATCTTTAATTAAGTGGACTTTAGGGGTGCCTGGATTACTCAGTCATTAAGCATCTGCCTTCAGCTCAGGTCATGATCCGGGGATCCTGGGATCAAGCCCCATGTTAGGCTCCCATCTCAGCAGGAAGCCTGCTTCTCCCTTCCTACTCCCACTGCTTGTGTTCCTCTCTCACTGTCTCTCTCTCTCTGTGTCAAGTAAATAACGTCTTTTAAAAAATACATAAATAGATAAGTAAAATGTTTTTTTAAAAAATCAATCAATCAGTGGATTTTAAGTAATGCTGATTGCCTACCATAATGTGGGTGGGCCCCGTCCCATCAGTTGAAGGTCCTAATAGAACAAAGACTGACCTCCCCCAAGCAAGGAATTCTGCCAGTAGGCAACTTCAAACTTGAAATACATCATCTGTTCTTCCCTGAGTCTCCAGCTTGACCCACCCTCCAGATTTTGGACATAGCAACCTTCCTAATCACATGAGCTGATTGCTCAAAATCAATCTTTTTATATAGACACATCCTATTTGTCCTGTCTTTCTGGAGAACTTGGAGTAATCCCTGGGAGTCACCTGGAGTGGAAATAGAGATGAGCACTGGGCAGAAGATTGCTGGTTTTCTCTTCTGTGTCTGGTTGACATTTTGATCCTTTAGACTAGATTTATTCTTACCTTGGGGGAAAATGATTAAATTTTTAAGTAGTTAAAAAGAAAAAGGTGATATGCTTTGTAATCTGGGGGCCCTGGTTTAATTCTACTGGGGCCACTTACTGGCCGTGTGATCTTGGACCAATCTCTCTGCCTCAGTCTCCCCATGTGTATGATGAGTCCTGGTAGGGTCATCAAGGGGTTAAATAAACTGATGGCTCTAGAATACAACTGGGGATAGGCAGTGCTGAATAAGGGTATTTGTTGTTAGGACAAAGATTCCTCTGTTTTCATCAACTTCCCTGGCAGGAGCTTGTGTTAACTTTTATTTCATCAGGATTATTGTTCCAATAAAATACACTGGCAGAAAAACTCATTCCCTTAGAAAAGAGTACTTGCTCTTCTAATATTTTATTCCCGACGTGCTTTCCAAGACAAATACACCTCAGCGTTGTGATGAAAACTCCTGCAGGTGCAGCGCTTCCGGCCGTGAAGGGAGGTCCGTTCTGCCCGGCTCTCCGGGATTCATCTGCGTGGGGCAGTGGGCACAGCAAATTCCCACTCACCGTTTGCCACCCACAGGCCAAAGCACTTCAAATGACTGGATGTACGCCTCTGCCACTCAGGAGACCGAATTGGGAGGCGAAGGAATGGCAGCATGCAGGGGGGCAGGAGAATGAGTCCAGGAAAATACGACAATGGAAGGGCAACCGCCATCTGGGAAAGGTGGTGCTTACATGCGCCTTCCCTGGAGAATGGTTCTTTGCTTTGCCTGTGAAGTTATCGGAGGAGTGGTCTTAACCAGGGGCGGGCGGGGGTGAGGCCAGGGATAGCTTCGGAGGGGTCTGCAAACTCCTTGAAAGTATCTGCAAGCTTTGGTGTGAGCGTGCGACTCGGGGAGCAGTCTGTGGCTTCCCTAGCTGTTCAGAATGCCCCTCAAAATGTGGCCTGAATATGACCCAAATAAACAGGCACTTGGAACGCTGAGATGTCAGGGCTTGGCATGGCCGCAGGTCTTGGTGGGAGCCCGAGGTAGAAGGTGTCAGCCAGCCTCCTTTCTCTTTCCCTGGACTCCCCACTATAGACCCAGCCCGGGACCCAGGGGGGGATTCCTGCCAGGAGCCTGGCCCTTAGCAGGAGCACCGAGGACCCCACAGCACCAGGGCAGGTCCCCTGTCTACCAGGGAAGGGAAGCGACCGGGAGGGAAGGCACGCTTTGGGGTTAGGCACACCGCAGCACCCGCTTACTTCCTACGGTGCCTGTGGTTATACACGTTATTGCCCCATTTTCTAAAGGATGAAATTAAGGTTCAGAAAAATTGACTTGCTCAAGGGACTCAGGGGTTGGGTCAGGTGAGACCTCTTGGCTGTCCCTAGAACCCTGGCTTTTCACACCCCTATGACACACAAGATCCTTCGGGACCCACAGTCCACCTGCTGGCTGTTGCAAATCGTCTGCCGCCTTCCCCCGGCAGTGGCAGTACGTTTTCTCCTGCCTCGCCTCTAAGCATTCGCATGTCCTGTTCCCACTGCCTGGAGTTCTCCCTCATGCACTGTGGACAAGAAAAAAATCTGCTCCTTCCACACTCAGTTGAAGCCTCCTCTGTTCCCTGGAACCCTCCCGGCCCTCCTCCCGACCTTCTGTTCCTCCCCTGCTGTACCCCTTCTCTGATACCGCACTTCCCTGGATTTAACTCAGTCCTTCCTGCTTCTCAGCTCTCCAACCACCACACACATGCTTTCATTAAAAGGCATAGCACACTGGTTGTTTTCTTCTCTGTCCTCTTCATTAGAATGGGAACTCCAGGAGGGAAAAGTGCTTTTGTCTCTCCCATCTTTGGAAACAATGTAGAAATCATATGCAACCTTTGCTGCCTATTCAGAATTACTTATAATTCCTTGGTCTCTCCCGCACTGTGGTCCCACACCCTATACCTCGTGCATAGAATGAGCTTAATTAAAGTGTCTGGGATGCTGGTGGTTGAAAAGATGGGTTTTGTTTGTTTTGTTTTGTTTTGTTTTTCCCCAAACTACACAAAACCCCCTCCTAACTATGTCTCCTTGTCAGCTTCTCAAAAATGTTGTGAATGAGGCACGACGTTTCAAAAGACGGCATATTAGCTCCTGAAGCTAATTCACTGTCATTCACTGAAGGACGGGAAGCTGGGAAGATGACAGAGCCAGACCTCTCCAGCCCTCTTGCGGCGGTGGAAAGAAGAGTGCAAATGAAAGTAAGCCTCTCCAGGGAAATGTCCTCTAAAAGAAATGGCAACCAAGTCAGACAAGATGGGTCCCTGGACATTTTTAATTTCTGACGCGACTAGACAAAGCAGTGGGTTGCCATGCTCCCTGCCCTCACTGAGTGGGGCCTCGATGTATTGCCGGGTCCATGGTCCTGTTCCTCCCTCCTCAAAAAGAGATCTGCTGGAGGCTGGCTCTTCTCCCATTAAGGTCACCAGAGGGCTGTGGGATGTGGGAGAACAGTAACTTCAGCAAAATGTCCAGGAAGATGTCGCGAAAATGAGCTCTGTGCTGTGCCCCTTGGTAAGGAGCAGAGCTAGCACAACCACACACGGAGGGCCTGGGGCATCGCAAAGGCAAGAGCAAGGCCAATGGGGCACAGCCCCCCCCACCAAGCTCCAGCAAGTGAAAGAGACCTTTGAGAGGGAGAGCCCATGGTAATCATCCCTACAACCAGCACCCAGCTACAGTGCAAGCCCAGACATTCCTGGTTGCCGTTCATTTGCAGAAATTACCAGCAAAACCCAGGAATCCGTTCAATGACAGATGAGAGAAGAGGAACAGTGGCAGTTTGCAACATGAAGCCTGGTCTAAAACACGCTCTGCTTAAGCAGTCCCCCCTGAAATATGCTTTGCCTTGGTCTGGATCGGCAGCAGTGTCTGGCCAGACTTCCCATCCCAGTGCCTTCTGTTTTCAAGGGGACTTTTCCAAAAGGTTCTTCTGTGTGTCACAGAGGTCTTCAGGCCACAGGTGGACCAGCACTCTGGACAGTTCCTCCAGAAGAGGAATTTAAAATTGAGAACATCTGGAGAAACCTTCCCCAGTTTTTGCTAAGGTGCCCCAAAATCAAGCTGGCAATGGAACCCTTCTTCTGTCCTGTCTCAGACACACTTATGGCTCTACGCGTCCCATCCAAATGCCTAGATTCATAGTAGATAAAATCCCAGCCAATTCACTCCTTCACATTTCGGAAAAGGATGTGACACATAACTCTATAAAGTCAGCCTACTGCACACACCCTGGAAGTTAGATGTGTGAGCCCGAACAAGTCACTTTCTGGACTTCACTTTCTTCTCCTGTACAGTAAAGAAGTGGTGCACAGGGGCTCCTGGAACTCACTGACATTGTAAGTGTTGCCTAACTGACTAGGAGCAGACTTATTTTCCAACAACTTCCTTCCTTCTGGGTTTTATTAAGATAGTAACTTTTTTCACTGGGGTGCCTGGGTGGCTCAGTTGGTTAAATGACTGCCTTCATGATCCCGGAGACCTGGGATGGAGCCCCACATCGGGCTCCCTGCTCAGCGGGAAGCCCACTTTCCCCTCTCTCACTCCTCCTGCTTGTGTTCCCTCTCTAGCTGTATTTCTGTCTGTCAAATAAACAAATAAAATCTTTTAAAAATATATAGTAACTTTACTGATTTTATAACAGTCTTGACCTTCTCAACATTGCTGAGAATCCACCTAAAACTGTACTAAAACATAAAATCTTTAAAAAAACAACAAAAGAAGCAATACCTATGAGAAATTCAAGCAAAATAAAACAGTACACAGCAGAAGGCTTTTTAAAAATCATCCTAAATACAATTATCTACATAGTAAGTATCACTGATACTGTCAGACATTCTGGGTATCTCAGTGTACATGTCTTCAGAGAGAAGCGTGTATGCATGGATGGAAATAATTTTTCAAAAATGGGACAATAGCCTCTATGTTCGTGTTGGTAAAATTACCAATTTAATATTATTTTGCAATTTAACATGAAAAGGAAATTGAAGTGAAATGGAAACCACTGTATCAGGAGAAATATGTAGTGACAAATGGTCACAACGTTCTTGTCACTCCTCCCACTGAGATGTGGGGTCTTTTTGTCCATGGCTTTGAATCTGAGTTGGGTCTATAACTGCTTTACCCAATAGAATACCGTGGAAGGGATGCTGCTCCAGTTCTGAAACTCGCTCTTAAGAGAAGTAACAGTTTCTACTCTCTCCCTCTCAGAATCTAGACTCCATGTTGTAAGGAAGCCCAAGCAGCTCCCCCAAAAGGCCAAGACGGGCAGAAATTGAGGCCCTTGGCCAACAACCACAGCTGAGCTCCCAGCCAACAGAGAGAGTGAACTTCGCCAGCCCTGCGAGTGAGCCATGTTGGAAGGGACCCCTCCAACCCCAGGTACCACCAGGCACGGGAGAGGTTAACTGCTCCTACTCTGAGCCCCGCTCAGATTGCCAGACTGTGATCGAAACATGATTACTGTTGTTTCAAGCCCCTGAGTTTTGAGATAGCTTGCGATACCATACTAGATAACTGAAACAAAATCCCTCTGCAATCAAGAAAAAGGTAAAAAGTTTAAGAGTTGGAGTTTCTCAATTATGTATTTCACTTTAGAAAGTCTCAATCAACTCTAGCTATTATAAAAAAAAAATTCCAGGGTTAGTCTTGGTTCCATATTTAAATGATAAAATGTTTACCATGTGATTTTTCATCACAACCCCTCAATCCTAATTTCTATTACTTGTTTTGATCACTTGGTTGATGGATTTGAACCTCAAGTGCCCACCTCCGAAAAAGAGTTAATGGACACTATTAAATACCATTTCCCTAACTGCTCTGCTCTCCCTGTCCTTTTGCTTCATATTTACTATTATCTGAAGGCTTTCCTCTATGTCTTTTTCCAGTTGGTACACAGAGTTATAATGAAATAATATCGAATTACATGGTGGGAAAGTTATTTTCTTTTCACTCTCTTTCAGTTCTATCTAAATTGGAGAGTCTTAGGAGGTGCATTGCTGGCTTGGTTAGTACAGCATATGACTCTTGATCCTGGGATTGTAAATTGGAGCCCATGTTGGGTGTAAAGAGTATTTAAAAATAAAAAATCACAGAGGCACCTGGGTGGATCAGTTGGTTAAGCATCTGACTCTTGACTTCAGCTCAAGTCATATCTCAGGGTCATGGCATTGAGCCCCAAATTGGGCTTTGCACTCAGCAAGGAGTCTGCTTGAGATTCTCCCCCACTCTTTTACCCTCTCCCCCCATCCCGATCACTCACTCTCATTCTCTCTAAAATAAATAACTAAATCTTAAAAAAAAAAAAAATCTTTAAAAAAACTCGGTTTGGCACTAGTGTATCTTCACCATCTTTCCAAATACATATAACTTTCCTTTCTAATATGAGGTCAACTTTCAGCACCTTTAACAAGCAACAATGTAGAGCTATAATTTAGTCATATTAATGTACTTTCATTATATCTATTTTATTCTATTTCTGAAGAGTTATATTACATTTCCACCTACTGTGGTAATATAAAGTTTCCTTTTAAAATCAATTTCTTAGGTTACAAAAGTGATTTAAAGAAAATATTAAGTCTACTATATAGAACATATGGCACTTGAATAAGGCACGATTGAGTCTGCGATACGTGAAATGTGGCCTTTAGAGAAAACTTTTCTTTCCCTGTTAAAGAATCGGGACTCTTAACTCCTTAAAAAAAAATTGTTAAAAATCTGTTCCATGGGGGCACCTGAGAGCTCAGTAATTAAGTGTCTGCCTACTGCTGGGGTCATGATCCCAGGTTCCTGGGATCAAGTCCCACATAGGGGTCCGTGCTTGGTGGGAAGGCTGCTTCTTCCTCGTTCACTCCGCCTGCTTGTGTCCCCTCTCTAGCTCTCTCTCCCTCTCTCAGTTAAATAAATAAATAAAATCTTAAAAAATAAAATCTGTCCCATGGCTGTCCTCCACCCAGTGGCAGTGCCCTCTCCCCTGTGATGGGGAGTCCTAGAAGCTGTGCTTCAATGTCAGCCCCAAACTGTTCCTTCCCCCCCTTCAGCCACCTATCTACCCAACAGCTGTTGCCATCCCACCAAGTGAGAAGCCAGATGATAAAAAGGAAGGTATCCGTGTGGTCAGCCTTGTCAACACAAGGAGAGGAAGTTTGCCTCAAGTGTCCCTTTGTTCTTCTATCTGGCTTCCGGATTCCCACCCCAGCCCCAGCATCTTGTCTGATCTCTTCTTTCTCATCTTCAAGAAAGCTAGGCTCCTACATGTTGAGGGGATGACAGTTCCGCAGTTATCCCATCTCCTCTCTTCATTGTTCCCTTGGGCTGGAGACTGACCTCCACCCACTCTTTCTGGCTGCGTCCCTGCTTCTCCTCTTCACTCCCTCAGACCACATCTGTCCAGACTAAGGGGCAATTACACAACTTCCAGAGTTGTTTGGACTCCTACTTTTTCCCCAGTGGCAATTCCAGCCTATTGGGACAGAACCTCCCTGAGCTGCACCAGAATCTGCCATTTCTTTCTTTGACCATCTAATTTGAAAGTTTGTGGCATAAATTTGTAACCCTATCATTGTTTCGGCGGTGTCAGTGAGGTTTTTTTGTTACTATGGTTTCCGTTGGTTTTTAAAATTTAACTTTTGCTGAGAAAGAGTATGTGATCTTGCTCTTTTTGTCCCCCTCTCTTTGCTTTGGCAAGACCTTTATGACCATGTAAGCTACATTTGATCTAACCAAAGTGTTGGCCAACATTTCGGGGCACGATGAAGATAAAAAGCCCCTGCGTCTCCTACAAAGTTTTGCAAGGTGTTGCGGTTAGTGGAAAGGCTATGGACTGAATCTGAAGCCCAGCCCCGGCGCTCCTGGCTGGCTGACCTGTGTGACTTAGGGCAGGGCACTGAACTCAGTCAACCTGGGCTTCTTTCCCTACGAAGCGGCTCACATGGGGCCAGTCCAACAAGGACTCCTGCGCTGTTAGTCTCTTTCCCACTTCCTTCTTTTCTGCTAAATTTTCTGTGTCAGGACTGGCCAGACACAGGGGTAGTGAAAGCCAGCTCTGCTGTTTGTTCTAGGGACAAGGGACGCAGGGATAAGTGTAAGGACTGATGCGAAGCCAGATTAACCCACGGGCAAAGAACAAGCCTCCAGTTTCTTGCCTCTTTTTTTTTTTTTTTAAAGATTTTATTTATTTGACAGAGAGAAACACAGCGAGAGAGGGAACACAAGCAGGGGGAGTGAGAGAGGGAGAAGCAGGCTTCCCGCCGAGCAGGGAGCCTAATGTGGGACTCGATCCCGGGTCTCCGGGATCATGACCTGAGCAGAAGGCAGTCGCTTAACCAACTGAGCCACCCAGGCGCCCGCAGTTTCCTGCCTCTTAAAGAGCCCTGAGAGTCACACATTCATTGCTCAGAGCCCTCCAGGAGGGAGCACATTCCATTCTCCGCCAGGAAAATGAGGTGATTGGGTCAAAGGCATGTGAAAGATAAGGACAAGCCTCGACTGGGGTGATTCCAAAAGGAATGCTGAGGCCAGCTGTGGCCAGTCAGCTCTCTGGTTTTTTCCAGTCCTCCAGGCACCTTCTCTCTCTCTGTCCCTGAGTCATACGCGCAACCTCACGCACACGTGTACACATCGACCTACGGCCACGCCCACATGTACACACATACACGCTCTCACACACGCACACACACATGTTCACACTCATGTGCGACACACTCGCGTGCGCACACACACCCTCACTCAAACACACATTCCCGTTCAACTCTTTGCCCTATTAAAAGAAAAAAGAAACCACTCTTGCTCTTTCCACATCAGGAAACAATATGTCCTCAGCCACTGAAATAGTCTGAAATGTTATCCTAGCTGTTATCATAGTGGCCTGGGAGGTAGCCAACTCAATTAAAATGCAGGGACCCCGCCCCCAGGCTCAGTGATCTCAGGGTCTAGGGGTGGAGCCAAGTCTGTCCCTGGCTCTGAGCTCCCAGGGCGGGGGGTGGGGGAGTCCGCTTGCCCTTCTCCCTCTGCTCCTCCCCCCCATTCCTTTTCCCTCTCAAACAAATACATAAATAAAATCTCTAAAAAATAAACAAATAAAATGCAGGGACAGCCAACTTCAGGGACGAAAATAACAACAACCTGGGTCAAAACAAGAGAGTAACTGATTGCATTTCCTACCAACGACTAAATTTATAGTCCACTAAAAATACATGAATCCTACAAAACCAAACCCCAGATTTCCTAGTTGAGTTTTGTAAAGCTCAGATACGATCATATTTATCCCAGGTAGTAGCAGCCGAGTTCATTAAAATTACTTGTTAACCTAATTAGGTGACTGAGCTTAGCACCCGCACTAGGTTGGAGGATGGGTGAGGAGAAGGCCAGTGGGGTAGGCGGCTTCATTTCCCTGAAAGCATCCCTGCGGAGATGATTTATTTGAGAAAGCTACATCTTCCATCAGTGTGGCTAGCTTGCCTTCTGATTTATCACATGTGCCTAAGATGCCGAGACCAAAGCATCATTACGCCCAGAGCGCCTTAAAGTTCCCAAGAACCAAATCAGCAGTAAGGCTGTGTCACTGGGCAGACACAACACACGTGGCCTCCTCACCTTGTCGTGTCTTCCACTTCATTTAGATGCTTTTCTTTTCATCCTTTTGGAGTGTGCTCTGGGAATCTCAGCAAGAACCCTGCTCCATCTAATCCAGATGTAGATCTAATATATACGTAGGAGTCCTTGCTGAGCCTACCCAGGCTGCTGTCACAGGGAGGGTGGGCTGGGCCCGCCGTGGGGTCTCTGCTCAGGCTCGTGGTGGGAGGCATTTGGGGGCCAGGAGGGTTAGTCGCCCTAGCAGAGGAGCAAAGAAAGGGAGAGGGTAGCTTCCGTCCCTGCCACACTCTCCTCATATCAGCTGACTCCTGCCTAACATGTTGACAAACAGACCCGATTGGGTCTCCTGTGGAGAGAGGGGTTAGGACAGAGAGCCAGAGGAGCAGCTTTCATGAAAGTTCTGGCAAAATTATGGGCACAGCTGAGGCGGAGACATGCAAGCACAACCGAGCGGGGGCAGAGGGGACACAGCCCCCGTTTCCACCACCACGTGGCAGCGGGCTCTGGCGGGCTCCGAGAAGCTGCGAGAACAGGGTGGTGACAACTCCTGTCATGGCAGCAGACTCGTCTCTCGAGGGCCACCAGCAATAGTAGAGACAGGTAGCCTCCCCCGAGGGCTGGTGTACTGCTGGGGACATTGCAACCTCCTGTTTGTGTGACCACTCATTCACCTCCCTATGCTAGGGAGAAGTAAAACATTTGAATGAGATAAGGGTGTGCAGGAACCATCTGTTGCTCAGGGCATGCCTGCCTGTGATCGATCATTGTATAGATTAGGATATAACAGGCACATCCTGCTTTATTGTATGGACCCTTCAAAGAAATAATTCCGTTTTGTTGCGTGAGACCCTCAAGGGCACAAGGCACGTCCTGTTTTTGCAAGGACCCTCAAAAACACTATTGTCACTATTGTCACTCAAGATTGATGATCCATCACTTAAAGAAACTCTTGGTTCATATGGTTTCCATCTGAAAAAATATGTAACTCTCTGCGATAAATAAAGAGCCCTGAGAACAGTGTTTTCAGGAGATCCCTACACCATCTTTGAAGTTTGGTCTCCTCACTTCGAAAACGCCGACGCCTTCTCTCACCCTCAGACCCTAACTGTTGCTGGGGCTGGCTCCCGGCAGTGTACCAGGGGATTCCATGAGAAAATCAAGCAAAAGAACCTGGAAGACTCTTCCCGAGGGCTTATGAGTTATCCCTGGAGACTCACAGAAGCACTGAATGTCTGGTGGATTGAAATCCTTCCTTCTTCCAGAGGAGTTCCAATGTCAATGCCAATGTCACCTCTCTTGTTCCATCCACCAAGCGAAACCTCAGGCGCTCAGATACAGGCACTCCACAATCAGTATGTAAATGCCCACAGCTGTAAGAGGAGATTGGCTGGCTCCTGGGATCATAGCTGGCCTGCAGGTCCCAGCCGTCCCCGCGGCCAGGTGTCTCTGAGGGACCACGCCCTGGCAAATGGAATGTAAGTGGAAAAAATATGGCGGCATCCAGGCCTGGCCCATGATAACCTCCCACCTGTCATGACTTTCTCTTTCCCATCTCTTAGCTGAACCGGAGAGGATTCCAAGGACCTAGATAGAGGCGGGCACACAGTATGGCTCACAGGATGGAAGGAGCCCAGTCCCTGAGTTTTTGCATAGAGAAAGCCACCTGACCAACAATACTCACGTTGGTGGAACACAAGCAAAAAGTAAAGCTACTGTGCTAAGCCACGGAGATGTGGGGATTGTTTATTGTAAAAGCCAGTGTTTCTGGCTTACCTATTATACCACAAAAGTATTATCAGCCCCAACGACAAAGGAGGAAATTGAAATTCACAGGATTAAGTCAGCAGTTCTCAACTGCCAGTGTTTTGACTCCCAGGGGACAGGTAGCAGTGCCTGAAGATATCTGGGCTGTCACACCTGGGGGAGGGGTCGTGTGTGCTCCAGGCACCCAGGCTGGGGAGGTGGGGTGGAGTTGCTCATCCTACAGTGCCCTGGACCGCTCCACAACAAAGAATTATCTGACCCAAAATGCTGACTGTGCTGAGATTGAAAAATCCTAAGATAAGTGACTTGATCAAGATCACTGAACTAGGAGTGGCTAGTGGTGGCTCCTAACCTCAGCTCTTTCTCAGGATCAGGTTGTCTCTACCTGGAAATCTGGGATGAGCTGCCATGTTCTAGTGCCTTGTGTCCCCATATCACTTCTTCTTCACATATGGCAGGGAAGTTCTCTCCTGGGGCCAAAAAGAATCAAGTTGAGAAATAATAAATACATATACACACGTATTCATATCTTACTAAGTTTGGGGTGGTTGTTTTTTTAGATTTTATTTATTTGAGAGAGAGAGCAAGTAAGCAAGGGGAGAGGCAGGCAGAGGGAGAGGTAGAGGAAGGCTCCCCACTGAGCAGGGAGCCCGATGTGGGGCTCGATCCCAGGACCCTGAGATCATGACTAATAGGGTCAGTGTTTAAAGGAATGAAGCTGATACCAAAATGAAGGTTAAGCAAAGCTTTATTTCACGCCAAGCATCGAGAATTATACTGACCGGCCAGAGTCCTGGCCTATCAGGGTCGTAGCTTCTGGAGAGAGAGCGGCCCTGCCCAGCTTTACAGGCTAGCTTTTATAGGGCAACCCCCCAAATTATAAGCAGGCTTGGGTCAAGTAACTATCTGAGTTAATTTACATTTTCTTTGTATAGGGGAAAACCGCACCTCAGAGCTGACCAACACAAGGCTTGCCTGAGTTAATTTGCACCTCCAAGGCCCCTGGACCCCAGAGGTGGGGGCACCTGGGCATTCCCCTCTGACCCCAAGTAACAGTAACGGGGCTGCCCATTCTTAGTTTGCATCTAAATACCTCCGCAGGAACCCCCCAGGATGGGGGGGTTAAGGGGGTTACCTGATTGGGCATCTCCCCCAACCTGGCTCACCTTTGTTTTCCAGGGGCCTTTTGTCCATAACACCTGGAGCTGTTTTTCTGAGTAAACAAGATGGCAGCTTGGATTTCTAAATAGGTCCTTACAATGACCCGACCCAAAGACAGACGCTTAACCGACTGAGCCCCCCTGGTGCCCCAAAATCTTAATGAATTTTAAGGAAGACTAATACTGATATTTCCTTCTGAATCTACAGTGACCAGAAAACAAGTGCTTGAAAACAAGTGAACATGTTTGCAGTCACAGCTAGACGCCAAGCCTCAGAAACTGCAGCTAGAAGGTCTTTCCATTTCATTGCTGGGTCCTTCCAGCCTTTGACATTATCAAACAAACAACTAATTTTTTCTGCTTCCAAAAGTAATATATATTTTTGAAGATGTTACTAAACAATAAAACGCTTCCTATATTCCATCAGCTTGAGGAAGTCCTGATAGGTAATTCCATTCATTTCTTTTCCCTCTTTCTCTGTGTGGATACTTCCAGATGAGATTAGCATTTGAATCTACCAACTCAGTGAATGTCCTTCTAATGTGGGTGGGCACCATCCAATCCCCGGAGGGCCTGGATAGAAGAAAAGGTGGAGGAAGCAGGAATTTGCCTCCTTTTCTTTCTCTGCCCCACTGTTGAGCTGGGACGTCTCATTGTGTCTTCGCCTGCCCCCAGACGAGCCTTTACACTATGGTGAGCTCCCTTGGTTCTCTGGCCTTCAGACTCAGACAGAATTATATCGCAGGTCTGCAGCTTACGGGCAGCAGATCGTGGGACTTCTCCCCCTTCATAACTGCGTGAGCCGATTCCTCATAAGAAATATATACATATATATATATATATATATATATGTGTGTGTGTGTGTGTGTGTGTGTGTGTATGTATATATATATCCTATTTGTTCTTTTTTTTTATGGAACACTTCATGAATTTGTGAGTCATCCTTACACAGGGGCCAAGCTAATCTTCTCTGTATTGTTCCAACTTTAGTATATGTGTTGCCCAAACAAGTACAAGCACAATATGTCCCCTACATGTTACCTTTCTCGGAGAACCTTGACTAATGAGAAGCGTGAAAAACAGAATTAGGACCATGATGCCTTATACCTCTAACAGCCACCTGGCTTCTGTACACTCACTTGCTAGACCCTAAGAAAGTGGAAAAACACTAGCAGCCCTCCTATAGCCATCCTGTAATCACAGGGCCCCCTCTCTCCATGCCTTCAGATCTGAGAATGAGAGATAACGGCCATCTGGCCCCAGGAATGTGGCTACGTGACCACTCCCTGAGCCCCCTACCCGACCATCGGGCCCCAGGAATGTGGCTACATGACCACTCCCTGAGCCCCCTACCCAACCATCTGGCCCCAGGAATGTGGCTACTGACCACTCCCCAAGCCCCCTACCTGACCATCTGGCCCCAGGAATGTGGCTACGTGACCACTCCCCGAGCCCCCTACCTGACCATCTGGCCCCAGGAATGTGGCTACTGACCACTCCCCAAGCCCCCTACCCGACCATCTGGTGCCTTGTGGTTTGCTGGGGGGTCCTGGCCAATCTAAGGCAACCAGCAAACTAGGGAGAATGTCAACCAATCATGTGCTTGTAACTGGAAATTCCCCTACCTTCTCTGTAACTTGTTTGCCCTTACCTATAAAAGCTGTGCTACGGGGCACCCGGGTGGCTCAGTTGGTTAAGCCACTGCCTTCGGCTCAGGTCATGATCCCGGAGACCTGGGATCGAGTCCCACATCGGGCTCCCTGCTCAGTGGGAAGCCTGCTTCTCCCTCTCTCGCTCCCTCTGCTTGTGTTCCCTCTCTGGCTGTGTTTCTCTCTGTCAAATAAATAAACAAAATCTTTAAAAAAAAAAAAAAAAAAAAAAAGCTGCGCTAAAGGTATGCTCCGGGCCTCTGAGCGTCACTGGTAACGAGTGTGCGGAGGTCCGGGTTCGAACTCACAATAAACGACCCTTGCTGTTTGGCTTTGACTCTGGACTCTGGTGGTCGTCTTTGGGGGGGGTCTCGGGGGTCTCGGAATTTGGGCATTTCAACTAACACACTAACATTTCTACATATTTAAGGCAAATAAGACATACCCACACGTATATGCATACACATACATGTTAGAGACTGCTAGAATAAAACTCATGTTCTCCTCTTCCTCCTGAGAGCACATAGAGAATACATTTCCCAACATGCATTTCGGTGGAGGTGGTCGTCTGAATAAGGCCAGCCATTGCGACATGAACAGAAGGGATGTGCTCATATTTGAGGCCCGGCCGGGAGAAATTCCCATGTCTGCTACTCCAGGTTCCTTTCTCCTCGCTGGTTGGCATGGAGGCAACCACATGTTGAGAATGATGGAGCTTTTCTCAGTCTGAACACTGCAGGACGGCTTGGAGGCCAGTTACCCCAAGAACCTGCTCAGGTTCACTGTGTGAACAAGAAACATACTTCCTCTGTGTGCATTTGGGGCCTGTTTTTTATCCTGGCAACCACAGTGCCCTGCAACTTCTTTCTTTCACTTAAAAATATATCTAGAATAAGTTTCCATGTCGGTACATATACCATATTTTTTTATAAGACATACTTTTGTTATGCCCAGATTTTGAGATCCCCAAAGACCACCAGGGAGTCTGATGCAAAAGCAGAGAGCCTTTATTCGAGCCAGCCCGAGCTCAGTCTCCCACACCCACCGATGCAGCGGCGAGATGCAGAGAAAGAGAGCGATTTCGAAAGCACAGCAGTTGTTTTCTTTTTTGCAAGCACAGCAGTTTTATAGGGGGCGGGTGGCAGCTGGTGGAGTGATGTTCCAGGCTTATGCGGGTTGGCCAAGAGTCAGTTGCGTTGGTAGCGAGATGGCCATTAATCCTCAATTTGCACTTTTATTGGTCAGCGTCTGGAGGTTGGGAGTTAACTGATTGGGCGCCTCCCCTAATCTGGCTCGCCTTTGTGTTCCGGGTCCTGTTTGCCCGTATTTCCTGAAGCTGTCTTTCTGAGTAAATAGCAAGGTGGCTTGAATTTCTAAATAGGTCCTTACATTTTATTCCCCACAACTTAACTTTTCTGAAATTGGGAGAATGCCTCATATTGAGAAGTACAGTTCCCCAAAAATGTCTCCATTAAATGATTAAGGGCGACTAGGAATCAAGGGAAAAAATATTACTTTTAGGGCTTTAAAAAATATTACAAATGTCTTGTTGCTGTTAAAATCAAAATATACCACAAGATTTTAAAGGAAAGGAAAAGTCTGCAGCATAGCAGAAATGTTCAGACATAAAAGCTCTTCACTGGAAGTTCAGTTGAAATAGTTTTGTTAACGAAGAGACAGAATATCCCAATCAGATCCCCAATGTGACTAAGTAAGGAAAGTCTCTCTCTCTCTCCTTTTTTCTTTTAAAGATTTATTTATTTATTTATTTATTTATTTGACAGAGAGAAACACAGCCAGAGAGGGAACACAAGCAGGGGGAGTGAGAGAGGGACAAGCAGGCTTCCCACTGAGCAGGGAGCCCGATGTGGGGCTCAATCCCGGGTCTCCAGGGATTATATTAACATATATAATCTCTCATGAGACCTGAGCCAAAGGCAGTCGCTTAACCAACTGAGCTACCCAGGCGCCCCAATCTCTCTTTTTTTGTTGTTGTGTTATGTTAGTCTTGATCTTGAAACAAGATGAAACCAGAGAGGGAGACAAAACTTAAGAGACTCTTGGTCTCAAGAAACAAACTGAGGGTTTCTAGAGGGGATGAGGATGGGAAGGATGGGGTGGTTGGGTGATGGATATTGGGGAGGGTATGTGCTATGGTGAGTGCTTGTGTAAGACTGATGAATCTTACAAAAACTGAGTAATCTTACAAAAACTGAGTAATTGTGTAAGACTGATGAATCACAGACCTGTACCCCTGAAACAAATAATACATTATATGTTAACAAATCTAGCTTTTTAAATGGGAAAAAAAAAGTCTTGATTTTAAGTAGTTAGGTCTTATCCAGGTTTAATCTTGGAACTACTTGGGATATAAGCAATGACTGCAATGAAGTTTTGTTAATGGCTCATCAAAGGGGATTATCCAAAACAACCAAACTTGAAAAATATCAGAGAGCCTTTCAATGAAGGATTTAAGTGGCACAGCATGAGACAGAGATATCGTCTCCAAAAAGATTGGGAATCCCTAATTTTAAAACTATATTTCATTTTTTTTAAAGATTTTATGTATTTGACAGAGAAACACAGCCAGAGAGGGAACACAAGCAGGGGAAGTGAGAGAGGGAGAAGCAGGCTTCCCGCTGAGCAGGGAGCCGGATGTGGGACTCAATCCTGGGTCTCCAGAATCATGACCCAAGCTGAAGGCAGTTGCCCAACCAACTGAGCCACCCAGATGCCCCAAAACTATATTTCATTTATGTTTAAGAAGAGCTACCAAATTCTAAACTTCTTTAAATTACAAAACGCATTTGTATGAATTTGTATGACTCATATGAGAAATGGAAAGTTGGACCTAGATTTGTAGGTCAGAAGACTTCTCTCTCTTTAAAGGCTTTTGAAATCTACCATAAGAAAGGCTTTTTTTGCAGAACTTACTCCATAAAACATTAAACATGAAAAAAAAATAAGCAACATGCATAGAGGTAAAACTTGACATATTAAACTTAATTTTCATTATCAAATACATTTGCTATTTTCTCTCCAAGACAATGAGAGGCTTTGTGGTCACTATACAACTCTCCCTCTTTTGATGGTTTCTGAGGTCCCTGGAATCCCTAAATTATTCTCTCTGAAATATGTTTCCTTTGGTAAAGCAGAATTTTTTTTCTCACAGAAAGAATTGGTGGTTCAAAAATGTCTTTTTTTGGGTACAGAATAAAATATTCATCAAACCTTGCCTCCCCATCTCCCAACATCTATTTATTAAAACTTGTCATCAGAAGTCTTACAGTGAGAAACAAAGTTCCCAGGTAGAAGTGAAAATAATGGAAATAACTGATTTACATGGTCATTTTTCTATTCCCAGTCCAGTTTTTCCAACATTCCAGAAATCTTTATGTTTGTACAGAACATGACCCCCTAGAGTTGTCTTCCCTCTCAATCTCTAGTTATGCCGCAAATATACAATAGTCAAGAACTGAGGACTTTGGGGCTAGAATTCACTGAGGAAGATATACAGGATGAAGCTTATAAGATTTCATAAGGTAAATTCTAGAAGCTCCCGCCCAATGTCAATTCACACAAATGGAAAAAAAAAGCAACTTCTTTGGAAGATGTGGTTTGTAAAGTTGGCTGAGCCAACGTCTTCAAAATAAGAAAGCGGCCAGCAGCTCACTATTAATAGGCAATATTTATAGCCTGGAATCATGTGGTTTCTCTGGTGGTGAGTAAAAAAAAACCATTTGATTTTTCAGTCCAAGTAATAACCAGTCTTGTTCAAAGAAATTCCTTTTATTTAAAGCTTTGGGATTATTGGGAATTTTTTTCCTTGGTTGAAAAAAAAAAATAAACTCAGCATCAAATGATTCTTATTTCTTTCTTTACTCTAGGAAGGAGAAACTTGCCTGTTCTCTCAGCATCCTGTGTGGAATTTGTATTCACTGGAAACCAAATAACTTGACTTGCTTTATTTCATCCATGAAACAAACATTTTTATATAGCCTTCAGTTTGTGCTAAGTACTTCCAAGCCCTTCACATGTATTAATGCCACTAATTCAGACATTCGTAAGGGATTTTCCTGATAATTTCTTCTTTGCCCCAAACTTAAGAACACAGTGAGTTATTGCTATGGATATGACTAATATTGCAATGTAAATCTTCTTGTCTTTTAGGATTATCCCAAGCAGATAGAAAATGAAGAAAAATAGAAAGTTAACTTCCAAACTTGACTTGGGGATCATTATCAATAGAGAAATGACAAACAGAAGAGTGTCCATAAAGGAAAATATTTAACTCTGATGGAGAGTATAGTTTAGGACGTCTGTGTAAAAGCAGGTTACCTTCTAACCATATAATCTAACTCACCTGTATTTATCATATCAAAAGATCAGAAATTTTGTCACAAATATACCATAAAATGCACTTAAAGGATATAGGATAGAACACTCTCATGTGATCAAATGCTATCTTTCCCACGTGATGGAAGACCAAGGTCCAGTTTGGTCTTTTCAGTTTTGTATGTGTCTTGAGGTGCCTCAAGGTGAGTGTTACAGCACCTACCTTAATGAAAGTGGAGGAGTGTCCAGATGACTTCCAGAAGCCCCCACAGTTTGAGCTCATTCCATGGATGCATCAGTATATCCTCCTCGAGCACACTAATCTTCAAAGCGAGACGCATGGAACACTAGCCTGACACAAAAATAAAGCCTTCCAAAAAAGTATGTTACAGAAATGCGTTATATTCTGTGGCCCTCCTGGAGATGGTCAGTCTACATCTGAGGAGCCCTGCAGGAAGGGCATTTGACCCAACCTCGGTGTTCGAAGAACATCGCTGGGACCACTGGTTTACCTGATGGGCTCGGGACAACAGGCTTCAACACATGAGGACAAGCACATCGCAGGGAATGGGGTTAGGACCTGCGTGGGGCAAGGGGGTTGGTTTCTCCTTTTTCCTTTTTTAAGATTTTATTTATTTATTTGACAGAGAGAGACACAGCAACAGAGGGAACACAAGCAGGGGGAGTGAGAGAGGGAGAAGTAGGCTTCCTGCCGAGCAGGGAGCAGACGCTTAACAACTGAGCCACTCAGGCGCCCCTGGGGGTTTGGTTTCTTTAGTGGTGGTATTCTCTTTTGGTTCTTAGGTGTAGAAGTTTGGCTTAATCACACTCTCAGGTCATGACCTGTATACTGTGGTTTATAAGAAGAAATATTTATTTGGTCTCTGTCCCTCTTCCTCCCTGGGCACAAGAGCTCCTAAAACCCTTGGAATTTCCCAAGGGATAAGGTGTCTTTTGTTATTCATAATAAACCCCTTTCAACCACAGCGGAGTTTCTGTTAATGGGGTGATTTTCAGAAAGGCCGCAAGGAAGAGGGCTGATTGCCAGGGAGATCAAACACGTCATGAGGAGATGGGTACTTTTTACCTCCAACTCCAACCTCCAGGCAAGGAGCAGGGATTGGAGGTTGAGTTAACCCCCCATGTCACTGCTTGACCAATCACCCCTCTGTCATGAAGTGTCCCTACAAACCCAAAAGGACAGAGCTCAGAGAGCTTCCCAGTCGGTGAACACATGCTGGGAGAGTGGAGTCCAGGGAAGGCCTGGAATCCTGGACCCCCTTCCCTCATAGCTTGCCATGGGCATCTCTTCTAGGTGGCTGTTCCCGACATAGATCCTTTTATAATAAACTGGGAATCTAGTAAGCAACATGTTTTCCTGAGTTCTAGGACTTGCTTTAGCAAATTAATGGAAACCGAGGAGGGGATTGTGGGAACTTCCCGATCACAGCAAGTCAGTCAGAAGCATAAGTTACAACCTGTACTTACAATTGGTGTCCAAAGTGAGGAAGGGGGCGGGGCCAGTTTTGTGGGGCTGAGTCATAACCTGTGGGATCTGACACTATCTCCGGGTAGGTCAACAATGCCAGATCTGAACTGAATTATAGGGCACCCATCTGGGGTCTGGAGAATCTGAGAACTGCTTGATGGGGGTAAAGCACAGATTTAGAGTGTAGTCTGGAGGTCACATGATGGTACAGGAGGTGCAACAAGTCTTGCTTTACATGATCCATTTTCACACGGTCCAAGCAAGACCCCTCTCTGTTCTTTGTCTTATTCATCCCTGCTTTAAAATTTACCTGAGAGTTATTTCGATCAGATATGGTAAGATACACAGACATAGAAATGACTATGATGGAGGAAAAAGTTTTATATTCACAGATCTTTAAAAACAGGCTGCACACCATGCCACACAGGGCCCCGCAGGAAGGCCCCAGAGGTGGTCAGGAGGCGGAGGGAGCATGGGGACAATGTGGGCAAGAGCCTTCATTGTGGTTTTCATGGGAAAGCAGGGTAAGCTGGGTCAGCAGGCATAGGACTGGCCAGTTTGAAGAACTGCAGCAGGTTCTGGGGAGTGGGGAAGCGTCTAGTTGTATGGGAGCCAGTCCCCGTGTGATTAGGGCAGGGGGACTCCCCTGAGTGTCAGAATGCTCTAGGAGCCAGAAGGAGGTGATGGGGTGTAGGCTCTGGATCGGTTGATTTATGTATGAAAGCCACACTCCCTGGGGAGTCCTTTGCTCTCTCTAGCAATTAATTAGCTAACCCTGGGGTCAGCAACACTCCCAAATCAGAACAGCACAATGAAAAGAAATGTGTACTACAATCTGATGTCTGCCCTCACTCCCTCCTCCCCAAAACAAACCCATTCATTCTATGGCATTTGCTCTATGTCCTTGGAAATATAAATAGGTTTGTAAAATATAAGGTAAGTTTCATACACTTGATTTTAAGTTGCAGATTAGCATTGTGCTAGAAGCTCATTCTCTTCCTTTTTTTTCATTCAACCGGTGTTTTGAAGATGCATTCATATTGCAGCATAATCCTCTCATTTTAGCATGCAGCATCTAGCAGCAAAGCCATGTTTCTTAGGTGCCATTGATCCCTTAATGGAGGACTCTGGGTCACTTCCAACTCCTCACCAGGAGCAATGCTCCAATGTTTCCTTCCATGAGAATTTCTCTGGAGGGCAGCTACCCTGTTGAAGGGCAGATGAACACTTAATTTCACCAAGTACTACAACTACAGAATGGTTGTATTGGTTTGTGCCAAAGCCTTGGGGGCCTGGGGTCCCACTTCCCCACACGCGCTGTCATGGTTAAGTCACATATCACTGTAGAGTGTGGTTTCAGCTTTAACTTGTTACACCAGGCATACCCAAGCAAGTGGAGATCAGCTGCCCTGCATCTGGGTCTCTTAGACTGTTTCAAACTGCCCTCGGTGCCAAGAGGCTAGACTGGGGAAGTACCAAACGAAAGTTCTGTGGCGTCGCCGCAGGCTCAAGAGGCTCCATGTGGTCTCGAGTTGGCTCGGATTTGTAGACACAAACCCCAAATACGGCTCGAAGATTCAGAGACCCAAAACGTGGCTTTGCCCATTGTAGAGTAACAGAGCCTACTCATGAAATAACCAAGAGGAAATGAAGAACTTTGTTTTATTTTTTTAAGATTTTATTTATTGGGGCGCCTGGGTGGCTCAGTTGGTTAGGCAACTGCTTTCAGCTCAGGTCGTGATCCTGGAGACCCAGGATCAAGCCCCACGTCGGGTTTCCTGCTAGGCGGGAAGCCTGTTTCTCCCTCTCTCAGTCCCTCTGCTTGTGTTCCCTCTCTAGCTGTGCTTCTCTCTGTCAAATAAAAATAAATAAAATCTTCAAAAAAAAAAGATTTTATTTATTTACTTGAGATAGAGAGCAAAAGAGAGAGAGAGCACAAGCAGGAGGGTAGCAGGCAGAGGGAGAGGGAGAAGCAGGCTCCCTGCAGAGCAAGAAGCCCAATGCATGGCTCAACCCAGGACCCCAAGATCATGACCTGAACTAAAAGCAGACGCTTAAGCAACTGAGCCATCCAGGTGCCTGAGGAACCTTATTTTAAAGACAATACAGCAACTTCTTGAGTTAGAAAAATAATTCAATGCAATTATAAAATCAAAGAATAAGAGGGTAATATAAAAGTAGTGTGTATGAGGAGTACATGGATATATATATATATATCAGAAGGAAGTGCTGGAACATCCAAAAACTGGGGAAGGTGAGCTGGGGAGCTGGCATCAGGGGCTTTCTGTGGTTGAGGCAGCTGAGGGCCCTGTGTGCCACGAAGCCCTGGGATGTTTGAGTGTTAACTCACTGGGACAGTCTCAGATGGGAAAAAAATTTTCAGAGATATCAATTATAAAAATGACACAAGAAAAATAGAAAATGTGAAAATATCTACATTGACAAAAAAGTAATTCATAATTAAAATCCTTCGCCATAATGAAAACTCTAGGTCAAATGATGAATTCTTTCAAGCATTTAAGTAAGAAATAATGCCAATGCTATACAAGCTCTTTCAGGAAAAAATGGAAGGAGAAAAAAAAATCAATTCCCGTCTCATTTTATGAGACCAACATCACCTTGATATCAAAAACAGAGAAAGAGGGGCACCTGGGTGGCTCAGTCGCTGGGCATCTGCCTTTGGCTCAGGTCATGATCCTAGAATCCCACATGGGGCTCCTTACTCAGTGGGAAGCCTGCTTCTCCCTCTCTTACTCCCCCTGCTTGTGTTCCTTCTCTAGCTGTGTTTCTGTCTGCCAAGTAAATAAGTAAAATCTTTAAAAAAAGAGAGAGAGAGAGATAGAAAATTGAACCAAAGATCAATATCCCACATGAATATAAAGGTAAAAATTGTGGTTGTTGTTGTTGTTGTTGTTTTAAGTAATCTCTCTACCCAACATGAGACTCGAACGCATGACCGTGAGATTGAGAACCACATGCTCTACCAACTGAGCCAACCAGGCACCACAAGGTAAAAATTCCTAATAAAATACCAGCAAATTTAATACAATAAAAATTTAAAATTAATACACTATGACCAGTGGGGCTCATCTTAGAAATATAAAATTGGTTTAATATTCAAAAATCAAACAGTGTGATTTAACATGTTAACAGAATTAAAGAGAAAAATATATGATCATCTCAAAGGATACAAAAAATCATTTGACAAAATTTAATACCAATACATGATTTTAAAAAATAACAAACTAGGAATAGAGGAAAACTTCCTCAACCTGAAAAACTGCATCTATGAAAAACCTACAGCTAGTATCATATTCAGTGGTGTGCTTGACTGAGTATTTTCTCTCAAATATCAGAAATAAAACAAAGATGTCCACTCTCACTACTTCTATTCACCATTATGCTAGAATTCCAAACTTGTGCAACCAAGAAAGAAAAATAATGAAGAAGCATACAAATTAGAAAGGTAGAAATAAATTATTACCTTTATTCACAGATGACATGTTCATGCATTAGGAAAATCCTAAGAAATCTACCTTAAATGTTTCCAGAACTAGTAAGTGACTTTAGCAATGTTGCAGGATATGAGATAAATATTCAAAAATCAAATCTATTTCTATAAATAGCAATGGATAACTGAGAATTGGAATGAAAGGCTGCTGTAAAGGCCCCCACCCTCCAGGATGTAAGAGCAGACCCACATTCTGTTATCTGAGCCCAGCAACCGGCCGGCAGGTGCCCAACCCCACCCAGGCCCCAAGGACTGCACGCATGCAGCTTGTCACATACCTCTTGCTAGCCCAAATTAGGACATATATCCCCCTGTAGAGACGATTGGTGAAAGTATGTGATTTGTCGTAAACTGATTGGCTGCCTGCCTGCAGACCCTGCTGTGGTGTTTTAAACTAATTGGCTGTCGATGCGCGGGCTTTGCTGTAACGGACAATGTAGTTCTATATAAGGTCGCCCCCGGGAAAGCTCGGGGCTCTCAGCCGCTGACTGGTTTGGGGTCAGGCTGTGAGCCCGAGCATGCTCGAATAAACCCTTTGCTTTTGCATGGAACAGGTCTCTCAGAGTTTTCCTTGATAGGTGCGGCGTTCCAAGGCTCCCAGCTGACTGCCCTCTGGGGCGGTCGACCCTTACAGGAATTTTAAAATACTACTTAACCATAGTATCAGAAGTATAAGATACCAATCGATAAATTTAACAAAATTTGTGTAAGTCTTGTATGCTGCAAACTAGAAACTTCGCTGAAAGAAATGAAAGACCCAAATAAATCAAAAGAAATACCATGCTCATGGATCAAAGGACTCAACACTGTTAAGATGTTCCCAAGTTGATCTGAAATTCAATGCAATCTGAAATTTTTTTTAAAGATTTTATTTATTTATTTGACAGAATGAGAGATCACGAGTAGGCAGAGAGGCAGGCAGAAAGAGAGGAGGAAACAGTCTCCCTGCTGAGCAGAGAGCCCTATGTGGGCTTTGATCCCAGTACTCTGAGATCATGACCTGAGCTGAAGGCAGAGGCTTTAACCCACTGAGCCACCCAGGCACCCGCAATCTGAATTTTTTAAAAAGCAGATTTCTTTTGGTAAAAGTCAACAAGTTGATTCTGAAGTTTATATAGAAATGCAAAAGACCTGTAAGAGCCAAAGACATTTTGAAGAAGAGGAACAAAGTTTAAAATTTTATTCCTCAAAAGTCTCCATTAAGGAAATAAAAAGACAAGTGCTGTCATGAGTGGAAGATTCCAAAGCGAAGCTTACTAAGGCTATACAGTCAGGAAGCTTTTCCATCCAAAGGAAGAAGATTCTAGATGGCAGCTTCCCGGTTTGTTTGTCCCCAGTGTTCAATTTGGATTTTACTGAAGATTAGTCACTATCCCTCTACAAAGGTGTAGTGTCATTCAGCAACTCTGATTCCTGCCCACTCCCCAGACGGGAATTTACACACCTGGGTAATGAAGCAAAGTGAGAATGATCCCTGAGCTCCCTGTGCTTATCACAGAAATCAGAGAAATGGAGTCCTCGACCTAACTATGGGTCTGTGTGTGTGTGTGTGTTCACTTTTGTGGGGTTTTTTTTTTCTTATTTTATAAAAATAGTGTATGTTCAGGACTTAATAATCAAAAATGCAAAATAATTATCTAGAGCTGATTGGTTGCAGGTGACAGAAAGTCAGTTCGAATTGCTTAATCAAATGATAGCTGGGCCACCTAACCAGCGCCCCCAAAACACCAAGGCTGTAAGAACAGCTGCATCCAAAGTTCAAGTGCCATCTCTCTCCATTACCAACTCTCTGTGCCTTATTTTGTGAGTTAGCTACGTTCTACTACCCACTACTACCCACTGCTTTCTCCAGATAACCAGCAGGCTCAGACACCCAAAAATCACATCTTCTCATTTAGCAACTCAGGAGTGAAAACACGAGCACCTTTCCCAAAGCTGGTATCTCAAGCCAAGGAAAACCTATGACTGATTCTCTCTGAGTCAATTGCCTTGACCCCAGCCTGCTGCCAGGAATGTGAAAAAATACCAGTGTAATCTCCTTCGTGTTAACTGAAGAGAATCTGTCTGCTCGTTGCCTCTCGTCCTGAGATAGTGTGTCATGATGCTGTCACAGCCTAAACTGGTCTCCATCTAGTCATTTGTTCTTCCATTCATTTCTTCCACAAGCCGCCTACACTGTGCCCACTCTGTGTTAGGTATTGGGGAGGCAAGATTAGACCTAGACCTGCCATCATCCACTGGACTAGCGGATCCTTATGCAGTTAAAAGAACTTCTACCATTAGTGACTCTTCCATCAGGAGCACCGGCGTGGAGATGAGTCTCAGAGAAAAAAATCTTCATTTCTACAAATTCCTCCGAGAACCTGAGGATACACTTACTTTTCAGCCAGCTCACAATTATAAGTGTACACCCAGATTCTCTAAAGCCCAAATTAACTAGTGTTTACCTCTACACCATCATATGAACTTGGGTATCTACTTACTCTAAGGTAGTATTACTACCCAAAGTTACACTCAATATCATTTGAAAGATTAGTTCTAGCAAAAGTTGCTTAAGTTATATGGACATGTGGGGAGGAATGGTCATTTTGGTCCAACCGAGCAGGAAGTGGGGTCACTCCAATCATCCTGGATAATTTCTAGATATAATCTTAAGCTTGTCCTTTCTATAATTAGGTTTTGTTCAGAAAGAGCAACTAAGTCCCCTATTTCTTCAATTAATAATTTTTTTTTAGGTTTTATTTATTTAAGTAATCTCTACACCCAACCTGAGGCTCAAATTCACAACCCTGAGATCAAGAGTTATACAACCTTCTGACTGAGACAGCCAGGCACCCCAATAAATATTTTTAACCTCTATGGGTACAAAGATATCAAAAAACTGTATTTAAAATGAAGCTCTCCTCCCCCTCCCGAATGCTGTGAATTTTGCATTTCTGTCTTTTGTTGTGTGGACAATGTCGTATGCATAACAATAAAGATGAAATCTTAGGGCCAACTACTTTGTGTCTAGAACTCAACTTTTTCCCGTCTTTTCAAAAAAGCATGGAAACCTTAAAGCTAGTTGGAGCCAGCATTTTCTGCATTTTCAAAAAGAGATATGATCCTCAACAGAACAAACACACAAATATTAGTTTATGCCCTTTTATATGCAATCTATATAAAAAACAAATTGAGGGTCTTATTTTTACTTTGGCAAAAGGAATAGTCATTGCAGAATTCCTTAAAGTAACATAAAAGATTTTTTGTACTCAATTTTGTATTAAATATTAAATTGAAAATAACGAAGTTCAATTTGCTTGCCATGTCTGGGGAATACATCTATGTGTAAAGACAGACACATAGCAAAGATTTGACAATTACCAGTGTGTGTGTTTCTTCCAGGAACAGTCCATTCAGAGGGCCATCTGAGCCCCAGTGTCCTTTCCAATTCTGGGATGAGCCCATACGTTTGCCGATTACCCTTCATGTCCTGAATCCAAACTAACATTTATTGGTGGCAGTTGTAGGGGGAAACGTAGCACAGCAGATTGGAAATTGATGAACCTCCTGGAAAAGCTATGCGCTGCGCTGTGTCAGAGCTGTGTGAGTGGGCTGTGGCAGCAGCAATATCCCAGCGCTCGCGTACAGATGGTGCTCCTGTCCCGTGGCCAAGGCTCGGCCGCATCCCTCCCAGCGCACAGAGCTTCAGCCCGCGGAGCTGGGCCCGCCTGGAGGGCACCTGCACTCCGCTCCAGCCCCCAGTGCGGCCGCACAGGGCTGCGGTTCTGCTCCGACATTCACCACACCACATGCCGACCCGGGCTTGGAAAAAAGGTGCTGGCCCAGCAGCACCCGGAATACTCAGAAAAGCAGCTACTACCCAGACTAGATACCTCCCTCCCGCAATGCAAATCCTTGCACATCCCGCTGGAAAGGTATCAACCCCCTAATGGGCCTTCTGCCTTCATAGGCTTGCACAGAACGCCACCCTCTAATGGGCCTTTCCGACCCCTCCATACAGCCCAGGTTATCCCTCGAGGCTGTGGCTTGTCAGTACCTACAGGTTCCTGATTTATTCACTTACTCATCGATTCACTTATTCGCTCCATGAATATTTATAGAGCCTCTCACACGTTCTGGGTGCTGGGGATGCAACTGTGGGAAAGCTCTACAGGAGTAAGGACGATCAACAAAGGCCCCCCTTTAAGGCTCCATTTGTCAGGAAGGTCAGTAAACAGGCACGGAAGGGGTAAGACAGGAAAAGTCGAGACATCGCAGGAGCGCAGAGGAAGATTCCTAGGCAGAGCTTTGAGGAGGAACATATTCATGGAACACCTGGTGTGCAAGCCGAAACCCAGTGAGCATGCGCTGGCTGGGCGGGTCCAGGGTTGGGGGGCGGCAATAGGGAGTATTCCGTGCAGCGAGGCCCAAGGGGCTGCACACCCCGTATCCCAGAGAACCGAACCAGCGCAGGGAGGACGTGGGACTATCATAATTTGTGCCTCTTTTTCTTTTGCTTTGTATGTGCTTTGAAATGCATGTCTCCACTATATGCTACTATTTTTGTTTTATCCTTGGTGAACTCTCCAATTCTTAACAGAGCTTGGTAAGCACAAACACTGCAAGGCTCCATAAAATGTTGTTGACCCTTACATACACATATTTAGGAAAGTCTGTGTGTCGAGATGGGAAGTACCCAGAAAACACTTCCCCTGCGTCCCAGGACCGAAGCCTCGCTGTAGGCAAAGCACGATGTGTGATTATTTGAGTTGCAAGCTGAACTAGCCACTCCTTTTTCATGGAACCCCATTTTTACTTGAAAGAAGGACTGATTGGCAAGCCACAGTCATTCAGAATTGGGTATTTGGAAGTCAAACTTTTGAAAATGAAAGAGCAAGCGTGTCCTTTCAGTGAAGTCCATATTTGTAGCCAAGGACAAAATTTGAGCTTTTAAGAAAAAAAAAATGAGAATTTTGGAAAACTTTTTCCTCTACCTTGAGTTTGATAGCTTCCCAGTACTTGAGACTTCTCTAATGAAATGGGTGTAATATTAACAAATATCTTTTGTTATTGTTAAAATGAAATGTGCCATCACTTGGAAAATCTGCATAACTCAGTAAACCAGTATTTTCCAAATGATCGATGCATGATGTTATAAAATCAGGCATGAGTAAAAGATGTATTCAAAAAGCTAGATCAATAGATTTTAATGTAATGAAGTATGAAAGGTTCGTTAATACAGATTCAAATATCATATTGCAACTAAACATTAACGAACTACTCCTTAGCAAATGCTAATATTGTATCAAAGAAGAATATCCACAGTTATGTCCTTTTTCCTGTGCAAAGGAGATTTTCTTCTCATACATCAACCAAAACACATCACAACAGATTGAACGCAAACACAAGTATTCAAGTCTTCATCAAGCTAGACATGAAGGAGACTTGCAAAAATGGGAGATAAGGCTTCCCTTTTCAATAACATTTTGTTAAGGAATATAAGTTGGCTTAGTTTTGTTTTTGTTTTTTAACAATTTTATTTATTTATTTATTTGACAGAGAGAGAGAGAGCGCGCACAAGCAGGGGATGCAGCGGAGGGAGAGGGAGTAGCATGCTACCTGCTGAGCAGGGAGCCCAGTCAGGAGTTCCACCCCAGGACCCGGGGATCATGACCTGAGCTGAAGGCAGATGCTTAACTGACAGAGCCACCGAGGTGTCTCCAGAAAATATAAGGTGTGTGTGTGTGTGTGTGTGTGTGTGTTTAAGATTTGATTTTATTTATTTGACAGAGAGACAGCGAGAGAGGGAATACAAGCAGGGGGAGTAGGAGAGGGAGAAGCAGGCTTCCTGCTGAGCAGGGAGCCCAATGTGGGGCTCGATCCCAGGACTCCAGGATCATGACCTGAGCTCAAGGCAGTGGCTTAACCAACTGAGCCACTCAGGGACCCCTATAAGTTTTTTTTTTTTTTAAGATTTTATTTATTTATTTGACAGAGGGAAACACAGCTAGAGAGGGAACACAGCAGGGGGAACGAGAGAGGGAGAAGCAAGCTTCCCGCCGAGCAGGGAGCCCGATGTGGGACTCGATCCCGGGTCTCCGGAATCGTGACCTGAGCCGAAGGCAGTGGCTTAACCAACTGAGCCACCCAGGCGCCCTATAAGTTTTTTTTTAATAAAAGATATTATTTATGTTAACCTGTAATGGTTTTATTATTGTTACTTTTAATTAATAAATACATATTTTTATAAATTTCTCAGTTTTAATTTTTAATTCAGTAAATACTTACAGATCTATGTTCCCAGATTTATTTAGTAAGTAAAAATACATATATTGCAGGGGTGCCTAGGTGGCTCAGTCAGTTAAGCATCTGCCTTTGACTCAGGTCATGATCCCAGGGTCCTGGGAACAAGCCCCATGTCTAGCCCCATGTCGGGCTTCCTGCTTAGTGGAGAGTCTGCTTCTTACTCTCCTTCTGCCCTTCACCCCTCATCCCTGGTCATGCTCTCTGTCTCTCTTGCTCTGCTCTCTCTCTCTCAAATAAATAAATAAAATCTTTTTTAAAAAATAGAAATATTGCATGGGACACATATAGTTATGCTAAAATTTTTTATCTAAAATTCAAATTTAACTAAGCATCCTATATTTTGTCTGATGACCCTACTATAGATAAAATTAATAAACAAAAGCTCTTAGGGAGTCTCAGTACTTTTTTCAAGTGTAAAGGTGTCTGAAGACCAGAAGTGTGAAGGCTGCTGCCTTACATTCCATCCCAGCCCCTCACCTTCTGTTCATAGGGTTAACACATATCTACTCTGATAGATCCTGGGTGGTCCCCGGGATTAGTGGGGGGCCCACCATCTAGACGGCTTTGTGTCTTCACTCCTTGGTCCTTGTGAGGTAAGGCAAGAGCTTTCTTCCTCTAGCTTTGTTCCTCCACCCCCTCTTCTCCCATCCAAGCTGACTTCTCACTTCTGTTCACCCTTCCTCCAGCCCAGGTCCTAACTAGTGGCTGAGGCATCTCTCTGCAAGTGCTCATCAGACATTCCTATATGTCCCTTAGCCTTGCTGCAGGGTGGGCTAGAAGAAGAGACACCACGCCCCGCCCAAGGGACCCAAAGCAGAAGGATAGGGAAATGCACAGAACATAGATTACTATTTCACATAATTCTTGCAGTTCAGAATCCTGATCGTTCTATGGTCTCTCCTCAGAACATCCCCTCTTGCTCCAAACTGAAACTGCTTTTAACTCAATTCCCGCTGAACTCAAATGTTACTTTCTCGGAGAAGCTTTCCTTTATGTTCTGATCTGAATTAGATAACCTCCCTCCATAGTACCCTGTTCATTTCCCTTCATAGAATTATCGTAATTTTAATTTTATATTTATCTGTGCTTGCTTATTTATCATCTTTCTCTCTCAGTAATGTGTGGAAGCATGTCTGTTTTTCTCAGTACTGTTCACTCAACAATTAAGTGCTCAATGTATACAAATTGCTTTTTTAAACCTTTCTTTTTTAATGTAATCATGGAAAGCTATAAATTGCCCTTTAAGTCCTGTTTTAGCTGCATCCCACAAGTTTGGACATGTGGCATTTTCATTATTTCAGTTTAAATATTTTCTAACCCTATTCTTGATTTTTTCAGTGATCCATAGATTGTTTAGAAAGATGTGGTTTAGGGGCGCCTGGGTGGCTCAGTTGGTTAAGCGACTGCCTTCGGCTCAGGTCATGATCCCGGAGACCCGGGATCGAGCCCCACGTCGGGCTCCCTGCTCGGCGGGGGGCCTGCTTCTCCCTCTCTCACTCCCTCTGCTTGTGTTCCCTCAAACACTGTCAAATAAATAAAATCTTTAAAAAAAAAAAAGATGTGGTTTAATTTCAAATATCTTGAGTTTTCCTAAATACCCTATTGTTACTGATTTCTAATACGATTGGATTACATGGTGGTCAAAGAACATATTATTTCAAGCCTCTGACAGTTATGGAGACCTGTTTTACAGTGTACTTACAGCCTATCATGGTGAATGTAGGCTGCACCTTTGAAAAGACTTGTAAGGTGTAGCATTCTGTGATATCAATCAGTCCAAGGTGGTTGACTGGACTGTTCATTTGTATCATTTATATCTTTACTGATTTTTTTTTGGCCTAGTGGTTCTGTCAGTGGTTGGAAGAAAGGTTTAGACTTCATGTATTTTGAAGCTCTGTGATTTAGACACATGAACACTTAACACTTTCCTGGCAGGTTGATCTTCTAATCATTAAGGAATGTCGCTCCTTTATCTCTGGTAATACTTTCTGTCTTGAAGTCTATTTTATCTGCTAAGTTCCTCTCTCTTAAACTGAAGTAAAATCGCCCCATTTAAATTCCAAGTCTTTTTTATTCCTCCCTCACATTTTTACCTCTGGCTTATTCTCCAGTCTTAGTGCTGAGCTGAACCAAATTAGAAAAGTGGCATGAACCCAAAAGAGGATTTCCTCCAATGCAAAAAGGAGATGGGTAACAAGGGCCAGCCCATCCCCCACCTTCATCCCTAGTGCATCCTCTCCCTACGCCCCGCTCTTGGCTCTGAACGTTTCCTTGTGAATCATGAAAGGCAGCTCTACCCATTTCTAACATTTTTATGCCGTTAACTTTATTAAACCTGGGGCTTTCAATAATGCATGAAAAGAAAATAAAGCAGGGCTGGCAGACAAACTTTTTGACTAAAGAATCTAACTGTGAACACAATCGCTGCAACTTTAACAAGCGTGTTTCAGTGTAGGATAGATTCAGAGGAGACTTGCCTGGCACTCCGAGGAAATCAAGTACAAGGTTAACTGTGATTTTTCTTCATTTGAACTTTTCAGAACATCTTCTATTCCTGTTATGGGAAATGGCTGGCAATACAGATCTCCTCTAGCACCGAGAGTTCACCGGGTTTCCCCCTAAACATTCATGTCAATAAAAAGTTTTAGGGTTTTATTTTTTCTGCAAATTTCTATGGTCCAGTTGCTGGAGGAAACTGTTGTTCATCTTAGACTGTTTTCGGTCTTTTTAGAAACCTTCGATGTCTATATCAGATCTCTAAGCTCACTGAAAATAAATCAAAGCCAGCTCATTTCCACATCCATGGGATTCAAACATCATATTTTACTATTTGTAGGAACTTCCATGAATGTTTATGGTTGGCAGAAACTTAGGTGATGAGATCTGAGAGGGCCACAAAAGCCCCATCACAGAACAGATTGCCCACCATCAGTTACTCCTCTGAGTGATATGATCTCTTCAGAAGTTACTCCTCTGAGTGAGATGGTCTCTTCAGAAGGTTCATGTCACAGCTCAGCTGCCACCACTGCACAAGTAACATCAAAATTTACTAACACATGGAGGGGTTCCTGGGTGGCTCAGTCAATTAAGCTCTTGGTTTCAGCTCAGGTCATGATCTCAAGATCCTGAGGTCTCAGGGTCCCCTGTTTGTGGGCAGTCTGCTGGAGGATTCTCTCCTTCTCCCTCTGCCCCTCCGCCATATAAATAAATAAATCTTAAAAAAAAAAAAAAGAAAGAAGAAGACTTACTAATGCTTCAGAACCTATTTGTTCATCTGATCAGTTGGTGGTTCACTTTGTTCCCTCCCACACTGTAGAGAATTGTCCTTAAAGCCCTCTCTTCAGAGCTTTGTTCTCTCTTTAATTAACCCTAGAGACTTCTTCCATTATTACCCCCAAAGAGATGATGCCAAATATATATCTCCAGCCCTAACCTCTTTCTCACCTCTGCTTCCTGGATGTTCGTTTCCACTAGGCTCTGACTAGCTGAAACCCACCTTGATAAATCAAAATTCATTATCATACTTCCATTGAACAAACCCTAATTTATCCAATGAGCTATTCTCTGGCCACTCTATGGCTCCTCTTATCCTTCCTCACTGAAGAAGTCACAAATTTTCATTCCTTCCTATCTAGGTCTTAGTGGTCTCAAGAAAATAATAATAAAAAAATAAATTAAAAAAAGAAAAAAATAATAATAACACAGACAGCCTGGGGGATAAGAAGTGAATAGATGTGAGGCAATTCAGCTCAGAACCACATTTACTGAACACGTTCTATAAGTCAGAAACCACCCTGAGCAGGAAGACCAAATCAAAGGACTTATGGTGTGGTGGGAGAAATGGCAAGTAAACCAACAAATATGTCTGGGGTGACATTGTGGGGTCTTAGCTCAGGCTGCTAAATTACCTTAGATTGGGTGAGTTAATGATAAACATTTACTTCTCATAGTTCTAGAGGCTGGAAGTCTGAGATCAGGGTACCAGCATTATTGGGTCCTGGGGAGAGCCCTCTTCCAACCTACAGTTTGCCAACTTTTTGCTGTGTCTTTACATGGTAGAAAGAGAGCTCTGGTCCCCTTGCTGCCTTATAAAAGCATTAGTTCATCCGTAATGGCTCCACCATCATAACCTAATTACTGATTAATAAGGCCATACTTCCAAATACCCCACATTGAGGGTTAGATATCAACACAAGAATTTTAGGGTAAGATAAATATTCAGTCCACACGGATTGGAAGAGATTATGCTGAGTGAAATAAGCCAAGTAGAAAAAGTCAAGTATCATATGGTTTCACTTACTTGTGGTGCATAAGGGGTAACCTAGAGGACAGTAGGAGAAGGAAAGTAAATGGGAAGTAGGGTAATCCAGGGAGAGAAACGAAACAGAGACTTTGGACGCATAAACAAACTGAGGACTTGGAGGGAGGGGGGTGGGGGGATGGGAGAGCCTGGTGGTGGGTACTGGGGACACCTAAAGTGTGGAGCACTGGGTGTGGGAAATGGGGAATGAATCTTGGAACATTGGGGGGAAAATTTAAGTAACAATTAAAAAAAAAAAAGAAAAAAATATTCAGTCCATAATAGGAGCTCAGAAGCAAAGGCAAGGGGGAGAAAGCAATCAAGTTGCAGAGACAGAGCAACCTGGAGGAATTCATGCCTCCCCTAAGGGTTGATGGCAACGTGGCCATTAGCCTGTTGAAAAGAGGCAGAAAGGTAATAAATGGTATGAGCTGAGGCATGAAGGCAAAACCATGGCGGTCTGATATTTCCAAATCTTAAAGATGGAGTCAGAAAAAAAAAAAAAGATGGAGTCGGAGGGGCGCCTGGGGGGCTCAGTTGGTTGGGCGACTGCCTTCGGCTCAGGTCATGATCCCGGAGACCCGGGATCGATCCCCACATCGGGCTGCCTGCTCGGCGGGAAGATTGCCTCTCCCTCTCTCACTCCCCCTGCTTGTGTTCCCTCTCTCGCTGTGTTTCTCTCTGTCAAATAAATAAATAAAATCTTTAAAAAAAAAAAAAAAAAGAGGGAGTCGGGGAGTGGACGGTGATGCGGAGGTGCCAAGAGGCAAAAGTGGTGAGGCAGCCAGTGGCCAAATTATGAAGGACCTATTAATACGTCCTTGTAGTTTTCTTATAAAATTCAGAGTTTTAAACAGGAAAGTTACAAAGTCAGATTGCCATTCTGGATAGATTCATCTGAAAGCAGTTTGAAAGATAAATCTGCGGGGGACAAGCCTGGAGGCAGGGAATCCATTTGTAATAGATTGGATTCCTGGTCCCAATTCTTCATTCCCGTGGCTAGCATTATGCATCCATGCCTTTCAGTGGGTGCAGTACATTTTTTTGCCCTTGGATTTGATTCGGCCAATGGGATATTAGTAGACATGGCATGAGTAGAGATCTGAAGTATGCTGGTGTGGCTGACCTACCACGCTTGTGCTCCCACCTTCCGCATTGGGAAGAACATGCTTCGGCTTCTTCTGGTAGCTAACAGTTGCCAGAAGGATGACAGACAAATGATATTGACCTAAACCCAGCCTGCAGCTAAGGCCAGTCCAGCCAAGCCCATTCTAGCTCACTGAACCACAACCAACTCACAGGCACACAAATGAGAGATAAATGCTTATTTATTTATGGTTTTTTGGGTAGTTTGCTACAAGGATTATTGCTTTGATACCTAATTGATATACCAGGTAAGAAGCTATTAAAGGGACACCTGGGGGGGCTCAGTCAGTTAAGCATCTGCCTTCCACTCGGGTCATGATCCCAGGGTCCTGAGATCAAGTCCTGAGTCGGCTCCCTGCGCAGTGAGGAGCTTACTTCTTCCTCTGCCTGCCGCTCCCCCTACTTGTGCTAGCTCACTCTCTCATGTTCTCTCTCTGACAAAGAAATAAGTAAAATCTTTTTTAAAAAAATAATCTATTGCAATAATTCGATGAGGAGAAAATTAAGTCTTGAAATAGCATAGTGGCAGTAAAGACAAGGAAGAGATGAATTCATGATTTCCCTAGGAGGCAGGACCTAAATGATGGGGTGATTGCTTGGATATGAGGATAAGAGAGAATCGAGGAAGCCTCGTGGGTTTCTAGCTTAGAGAACTGAACAGATGGAAAGAATGTTAGCAGCTGAGCTGGGGAACGCAGGAAGAGTATGTGTGTCTGCGAGGATGGCGCCTTTCATTTAGATATGGGGACCCTGAGCAGCCCATGAGGTGTCCAAACAGAGAAGAGGGAGGGTTCATGTGATGAACTGGGTTTTGGGGTTTAGTTTCGTTTTTGTTGCCCAACATCAGAACCCACTTTCTATGTTGGAGAATAGAATCTGCTGTTGCATGAGTTTAGCAGGAGGCAATGCCCCACTGATCCTTCAAAAGACCAAGGGGCCAGAGAGTTACTCTCTGTGACACTAGGGTCATGGGACATATGACCCAAGAGCAGCCAGTCAAATGCTTTTACTCAACATGCTTTCATTAATGAAACAAACAGCAGGAGACAGTTGAAAATTCATTCAGATGGTTCCAGGAGTAACATGCAGCATCCTATTTGGGGGTCATGGCCCCCGCCATACCCCCCACCCTGACCCCTGCTCATCCTCTACACTTGGTTGGTTTTCCAGCCCTTCTGCAGACTCCGTGAGCTACCCAATATCCTCCCTAAATTAATTCTATTTCTGATTAAGTCAGCCAATGTTGGTTTCTATTGTTGATAGTCAAGAACCCCAACTAGTAAAGAAATCAAGGGGGTGCAAGGAGAAGTCGTTTCTCTGGCCTGTAAGAGGAGAGAGCAAGAAATTCCAGTTAATGTTTAGGAAGGGAAGTTGGCAAGCCCTGGCCTTCAGTGGTCAACTGCTAAAATTAACTTATCACTGACAGTCACCTAGAACAACAAACTCATTAAAGCAAAACTTTGAAGACCATATTGCTACTTTCATAGAAGAAAATGAAAGACATGAGTCATAAGGACCATTGTTATGTATGGCTTTTCCTAAGAGCACTGGACCTTTTTTAAAAAAGAAAATGATAAGCCTAAATCTCTAAACTTTAAACCCAAAGACTTTTTAATAATGTGTTAAAGCGATATCTTATCATTTTGCAGGTAAAATAGCTGAAAACCAAGCCCAGAGTTGCATTGCCAAATTTCAACATCTTTTGAATGGACAGACTTCCTGGGTATGTTATGTGAAGGTTAAGGCGCTTTCAGGAAAGACTTGTAATCCCCCAAATTGTAGTAAAGACACTTGGGAAGATCTGAAAGACTCACAGTAACCCTGAACATTGACCTCGCACTAGGTCTTCCTCCTCTCCCTTGTCTGATGTCAAGTCTGAAGATGCTGGAACTCTCTTCACACATTTCCTTGCAGAAGGAAGCCAGTTCTACTCCTGCCTCCTTCCCCCAGGTCACTGCTCATTGCTTAGAAGTGTGTAGCCCACAACTAGATTCAGACCCCAGTTCTACCTAGAAACAGGGGGCATAATTACTTACAAAGTTAAATCTTCATCAAAAGAATTTCAGAGAAGCAGACTTAGAGATGGAGATAAGCATGCTGAATCTTTATTAGGAAGTGCTCTTGGGACCACTCCTGTGGAATAGCAGGGACAGAAACAAAATTGGGCAGAGGGAAATTGGGCTCAGTGAGCCATGTGTACCAGCAGCTGAGGCTTCAGCCGACCCCACTGTGAGCTGAGAGAGCCATTCTGAATTGTCCAAGCTGGGGCCAATGTTCCAGGCCGTTATAACCCAGCTTTGACCAGGCACTGAATGTGGCAGCTCCAGGAAAGGAGCATGACCTTGGGCAATGCCGTTTTCTTCGCCTGAGGTCCCAGTGTCAGCAACCGCCCCAGCAGCTGAGGAAATTAATCCTTCATTCTTTGGGGGCACAGGGCAGGGATGGAGATGGGGAGTACGGCTTGCTCATCATACTGTCTGCCAAGATTACATAATTTCCCATTACTATTTAATCAGGGGCACGCTCTCCAGAAATCAGGAATCGGGGTGCTAGCTCCAGCCGCCGCAAGCGGCCCTAATGGTCATGTTGGTTGTTGGTTTGAAACCGGGACTCAACAGTGACTCATGCGAAACAGAATTCCAGGAAGTCACAGAGGAAAGACTCTAACACGAAAAGAGAGAAAATGCTGTAGAGGATTTATCATGTGTGCCCTGCCCACACGTCCGCTGGGTCGATCCTCAAGAGGGCCCAGGAACCAAAATGCACTGCTGAGGAGAGCCCCAGCGTCTCTGAACAGCAATTTCATGACGGTTTCCCGAAACCAGTGATCCAACTGGAGTCAACGGAAGTGGGATCTTTGTTTTTCATGGGAAAGGGAAGACGTCAGAATGAAAGAAGCTGATTTCAGGCATTTGACTGTGAAAAGCAAGGTAATCAAATGGACTTGGGGTGGCGATCAAGATGGTCAGGCCTGATCTGCTGGGGATTCATTCATTGTGGAGTCTGGGGTAGAGATAAGAGTCGGCCACCAACATGGAGTCTCCTTGTTCTCTCCAGTAAAGATGGCGTCTCCAGCCTCCTTTTAGCTATATGTGGCTCGAGGACTAGCTTTTGGCCCATGAGATGTGGGAGAAAGGGAGTAGGCCATTTCCTGAGCATGGCTTTAAGGGGGGGGGGGGCAGGGACGCTGTCCTGTTTACTGCCTCCATCCACTGCACGGAAGACGGGCAGGGGACAGTCATCTTCAGGGGGAGCAACCAGATAGAAAGGGCCTGGGCCCCTGGACAGCCTCTTAAAGCAGAGCTGCCATGAGTGGGAGTTGGGTCATTTCTATCAAAATCATTGTTATTTGGGGTCTCGCTTATACCCCCTCAGAATCTGAGTCCTTGCATATAGCCATGCCAGAACATTCGGTTCCATCAGCACCCACAGCACGCTGGGAAGTATGAGCCCAGCCCGAGGCTCTGGAGGAAGTCATTGAGGAGAAAGTCAGCATATTGGCCTATGTGGATCCCCTTGGAGCCTTTTTTTTTTTTTTAAAGATTTTATTTATTTGACAGAGAGAAACACAGCGAGAGAGGGAACACAAGCAGGGGGGGTGAGAGAGGGAGAAGCAGCCCTCCCGCTGAGCAGGGAGCCCGATGTGGGACTTGAACCCAGGTCTCCGGGATCATGACCTGAGCTGAAGGCAGTTGCTCAACCAACTGAGCCACCCAGGCACCCCCCCTTGGCGCCTTTTAGAATAATCTCAGCAAAACCACATTGTCTGCAATGGAGGGATGAAGGGAGGAGAGCTCTCTGGAAACACATCATCCAAGCTACATCAGAGTCCAAGAATGTGGAGATTTTGTGAGTCAAAAAGCTAAATTAACTGATTCTGGTCACCAAACTGAAGCATTTATAAATTAGGAGATGCCCTGGTGGCAGGAAGTAAGTCTGGGCACCCTAATCTTTGCTCTAAGATCGCTCTCCGAGACCCGGGAACCCAATCCCAGTGGCCCAGAATGGATCAAAGCCTTGGATTCCCTCACAAGCCAGTAGTTTCCGATTGCCTCAAGATAACAGCCCTGAAACTGGTGTGGGAAGAGGAGTGAATCAGCACAGAGGTCAGAAAGCAGATGGCCAGAGCCTTCAGGTTTCAAATCCATATCTAGACCACATAGTTGGCCGTTGGTATGCACACCTGGAACCCCAGAAGCAAGAAGAACACCAAAGATGACCCGAGCGTGCCCTGACACATCTTGTCACCGGTCGACCTTCAGTCTGTGACCATTCAACCTCTCAGTCAGGGGCTGGCACTCCCTTTACATAAAAGGCCATCTGGTAAATATTTTAGACTCTGTGGGCTCCCCACCCTGAACCCACTTCCTGTGTTTACAGAATCTGCCACTGGGTGTGTCGTGGTGAGGGGGGCCCTGCCCTCCCCGTGGCAGGCAGGGCGGCGGAGGTGGCCAAAGGGGAGCCCAAGTCTTGGGCAGGTGACACGAAGAAGCCGGGCAGTTAGGTCCCCTCTGGCAACACTCTGTGGTGTTGCATGTGTCCGGGGGTGGGGGGTGACAGCAACCCTGCTGTGTGACCAGCTCACAGCCTGCGGTGGGACCCGGGCAGGAGTTCTGCTTCTCTGCTCCCCCTCTTGCTCATGTCCTAAGCCCAGTCTCTTCAGCCTTCTGGTCAGTTCTTGAGAAACATAGTATCTTCCCAATAAATTCTGCTTCCTGCTTAAGGTAATCAGTCTTCTTGTCGTTGGTGTTAGTTGATGCCAAGAAGCGTGACTATTACAGTTAAAAGTATCAATTTTGTAGCCGTCAGCATGAAATACCCGAGATGGTTGGAAGTCGCCCAGGGAGAGCTTGTGGAAAGGGGAGGAAACTGGAGACAGACGCCATGGGCACACAAACATTGAAGGGAGGGAAAGAACGTGATCTATAAAAGGGAAGTGGGAGAGGACGGAACAAGTGGGAAACGAAGAGGTTGTACAGAGAGAGCTGGCGTTCCCAGGTCAATACTGGGAGGGAGCCAGAGTCGTTGTGCGTGTAAATAAGACACAAAGTGGTTCGGTGAAATCTGCAGAAGCCACCGGGGGCTGGGCGCCAGTAAGGGTCACTGACATGGATGTGGGGGTGACAGAAGACGGAAACTTGGATGGATTCTTGCTGAGCAAGCATTTTTCAGAGCAAACTCCTTTGATCCAATTTAATTCCTTAATGCATGCTCCCTACTGCGCAGTTAGACAGTTTCCAATGTTTCGCATTTTTCATTTTTATATACCTGAAATTATTTTCATTGGCAACAATTCTTTTCCACTTAAATTTTACATCATGAAGTTGATTCATCGTCAGCTTCTGAGGCATATATTCTCCCAATTAGAGCGTCTGCAACTGTATTTTCTTTTGTGATCGTTTTTTTCTAATCAAATTTTAAAAACTGGTCCAGCACACTGAGTCGTCTGTTAACTCTCAGTCAGTGACAAAGGCCGTTCATTGAGGGGGCTTTCAAACAGGGTCGGTTTCACTTGTAATATTTAGAATGAATCGGATATACGAGAACAGGTACTTATTTCTTGGTTCATCCATGAAGATACTGTGAGCAGTTTTATGACTCAGGAGCAGAGAGACTGAGATAGGAAGGAAGGGAGAGAGAGGGGAAAGCGAATGAGACCCAGAAACTGGGAAGGGGACACCAACACACCGGACCCCTGCCTGTCATGCGGATCCCATGCATCTCTGGCCCCTGAACCCTGAGCAGACGAAGAGGAGCACCTCCGGGCCCCTTGTGGTTGGCTGGCTGACTCACTTGTTGGGGCAGGGAGCCCCGAGCTGCTCTTACCCCACCCAGAACTGCAGAGCTCTCTGACCTCTGAGCCAACACCCAGCAGTGCCTCGAGATGAAGCAGGCAGCCTCTCAGTCTAGGACTCAGATTCAAGATCATGTAGGGGAGACTGAGGAACTTGGCATGTTTGTAGGGATTAAAGCCTCCTGGCTTCACAAATGTCTCTGGAATGTGGGGGTTTCTTATTACCATAATATAACTTGCCTATCTCGATCGTTCCCTAGAGCTGCGTGGCTTTGGGCAAGTCACTTAACCTCTCTGATTCTCAGTTTTCTCAGGAAGATAAGATTTAACTTGCTGGGCTGTTGTAAGGGTTAGAAACACTGAGTTTAAAATGGCTGGTGGGGGTGCTTGGGTGGCTCAGTTGGTTGAGTATCTTTCTTCAGCTCAGGTCATGATCCCAATGTCCTGGGGTTAAGCCCTATGTTGGGTTCTGCTTCTCCTTCTCCCTCTGCCCCTCCCCCCTACTCTCTCTCAAATAAGCTTTTTTTCAAAAGTGCCTGGTGTACGGTAGACCTAATAAATGAGAGCCTTTTTATGATTAATAGCGTAGCTTAATATGAATTTCAGTCTGGTTTAATTTGGAAATCAACTGCCTTCTTTTCATTTCTTTTCCTAAATGCCTTTGGGTTTAGCCCACTCTAGCAGCTGGAAGGAATGACCCAGCCCTCCCCTCTTTGCCCAATTTAAAGGAGACCAATTTTTGAATGCCAAGGCTTTGAAGACCTGTTGTCTCAGAAGAACTGAGTTCTCTGTGGGAGGTCTGGGGGCAAGGATGAGGGAGGGAACGGGGGAAGGGCTGGAGGTCCTTGCACAAGATCAGACTCCTGGATTGGGAGCCCCCCACACACACACACACACACACACACACACACACACACACGGCAAAGTTGTTTAAGAAAGGCGCCCCTTTTTTGCTGGGACGAAGTAAGCGGATCAAGAGAGAGATCTCTCTGAGTGCCAGGAGCCTCGGTGGGTCAGACAGGGATGAGCTAGGCTTGCCCCCCACAGAGACTCACCCCCCCCCACCCCTGGCTGCGCACAGTGGGTCCAACCTGCAGAGATCGCCACTCCACCTGCCCCCCTCAGAAATCACCTGTCCCGCAGCAGGGACTCGCAGCCAGGTCCCTCTGGGGGCCCACCTGACGGTGTCCAGAGCTAGGCCTGGACATTGGTTGGAAGGAATGAGCCCCACGAGAACATGGGACTTCCTGACCCTCCATGACCTTCCTTCTCACTCCACCTGCTGCTTTCAAATTCCTCTCAAGCCTTTCAGAGACTCTGAGAACTGATGCCTGAGTGTGAGAAGCAACAGACTTAATTTGTTTAAGGAATGCTTTTGCTACTCATGGAATAGAGAAGATTCTGCTTTGTTAATTAGGAATTATTGTGCGCTTTAAATTATTAGACTTAACAAATAAGATTTTCCTGTGTTTATAAAACCTCTGGGCCCCATTCCAAACACATAACAGGCAGAAAAAAAATCCTACCTCCAGTCTTTCATCTGTCCAAATGTCTGGGAGCCCATCTCAGCTCCACTGGTCCGGCCCCTCTGCAGCGCCCCTAGTGGCCTCTGCCGACCATCGCGCCTCTGCGGCGCCGCAGTGTCCTACTCGGCAGTGTCCACCAGAGGGCACCAGTGCTCCTCAGAAGAGGGACGCGGAGACGTCTCCATGGATGCCGCCTTAAGCTGTAACGCCCATACACAGGCCCATACACAGGCCACGACCAGTCACAGTAGACACCTTGCTTCAAGGTCATACGTTTATCTGAATATGCAGTCCAGGGATTTTTTTAGACTGTTAGTATTTTACACAATATGTGGCAGCCCCTCCCAGATAATAATAATTGTAATAGTAATAGTAATAGTAATAGTAGTAATAGTAATAGTAATAGTAATAGTAATAGTAATAGTAATAGTAATAGTAATAGTAATAGTAATAGTAATAGTAATAGTAATAGTAATAATAACGCTGTATTTGTTATGGCCCCTATCTGGGCTGCTCCTGATAAGGGATAATCTTTGGGGGGGAACGCTAAACTATTACCTCTCAGCTATATGCAGAATTTTAATCAATATTCACTTGTATTTGCATACTCCTCCAACCATTTTTTTTTTAAAGCTCCTCCAACCTTTTGAAGTGCTCTTCAAATACCTTTCAGCTAGGCTTCACAAAAACCTCTCATTTCCTTCTTTAAAGATGAGCCAGGGCACCTGGGTGACTCAGTCGGTTAGGCACCTGACTCTCGGTTTCCACTCAGGTCCTGATCTCAGGGTCTTGAGACTGGGCCCTGCATTGGGCTCTGTGCTCAGCGTGGGGTCTGCTTACGTGTCTCTCCCCCTCTGCCTCTGGCCCTCCCTCTCACCTCATGTGCTCTCTCTCAAATAAATAAATACATCTTTTTAAAAATAAATAAGTAAAGATGAACCAGCAGGTCTGCAGAGGTCACTGTTACCGGCGGGAAGGTATGCTCAGCAAGCAACCACACCTGCTCGAGGGCTCTCCTCACCTCCCCAGAGTCTCGGCTTACTCCCTTGCTGATGCTTAACGGCCCAGTATTAACACTTCCTTTTTTTGGCATTGCCCACCGTATGTACAGTCACACATGGACGGTCGTGGCTGGGAGTACCAGGCCCTGTCCCCACAGCAGCTGGGCCAGCAGGTGTAGAAAGTAGGTCGTGAGCTGGCGAGCTCTTCAGACTTGTGTCGGTGGTTGAAGGTCCTGGGGTCCATCCTGTCACCACTTGTGTGGCCCCTGGCCCCACACCAACCCATCCGGTTCCTGACGCCAATACTGAGGAGGTTGCCTGGCTGTGTGACCCCCTGAGGAGGGCCCGCACAGCCCTAACTTCCCTGCCTGGTGCGTGTGTGGAAAGCCGCAGCCCACCACTGAGGAGAAGTGCGGTGCATGGTGTTGGGTATGCACAGAGTCAGGCTTCCCCCCTCAAGGGTCAGGGCCAGTGGCCAGACTCCCCCAGACCTACCCGGGGTGCTTTGGTCTGATGACTTCTCGTAAGAGCTAACTATTGGGGTGTTCCTGAGCAGCAGGAGCTGCAGGAATCCGTGTTCAGGAAGCTTCCTCCACAGCTCTGCTTCTTCACTTCAGGACCTTAACCTCACTCCCCGCAGGGCTGGGAGGACTCGAGACTCACTTATGGTGGGGCCGCTCCCAGCTTCCTTTGTCTTATTTCTCCCCCCCCCCCATGTCACTCCTGAGAACTTTGAAATCCAATAAATGAGCCCATTGTGATGATAAGATTAATTTTAAAAATTGTCTTTTTACTCAAGGAAAAATTCTGGTGTTTCCCAGAAGCCTCGCCCAATAGTAGACCCCAGGTAGAGGGAAGCTCACATAGTCCAAGAACCAGCACTATTTGCTGGAACATGTGAGTGGGGTTCAACGACTGAAATCAAGTGGCTTTCCAAAAGCTTGGCTCGTTTATTTTTTTATGACAAGTATCGTTGCTTTCATGCGCTGTCCTTACACGGCCGTGTTCATGGTGTCCCCTCAGGCGTCTTCCTTCCCAGCTTCCTCAGTGCTCCGCGTCCAAGTTGCTTTGGATCTTTTTGTCCCCAAGTTCATCCTTGCACCTGTACTTGGCCTGTCTCTCTCTTGAAAAGTCAGGAGGAAGGTGGACAATGAGGAGGAGGAGGGGGACGATTGGAGCCTGAGGGGCCCGTGGCCGGGCCATGTCAAACCCACAGCCATCCCCAGCCTCTGAAGTCCTAGGCAGGGCTCCCAGGGGCCCCTGAGGGGAAAGTTCTGGTGCCCTCAGGCCAGCAGGTGGGCTGGGCACTGAATGTCCCCGCCAGGGTGAGTCAGGATCCCAGACAGGGAGCCAGGCCAAGGAGGGCTTTGCCTGGCTGCCATTTTTGCTGAGCTGCCACAGAGCAAAAGGGCAGTCAGTCCCTGCCCTGAGGCCCTACTGTCCTGAGGCACAGGTGCTGACTTGCTCCAACAACCTCCAGCCTCATACTCCTGGCTTCCCCTGGCAAAGGGTGTCTTCCTCTGTGGGGCAGACGCCTTAGGCCCCAGGCGTGTTCCACATCCTACAGGAAGCTTGTCAGAGGCAAGGCCAAAATCCTCCCAGCTTTCCAGGGTCAGAGGTCTCTGGGCTCATGCATCCCTTGGGGTCCTGCACACATCAGAGTCCTGACAGCCTGACCTGGGCAGCCCGGGAAGCCAGCAGGGGTAAAGGGCCACCACGGAGCTTACACCACGCCTAACTTATATTCTGGTTTCCCAAAGAATTTCCATATCGTTTTTTCCCTCTGTGTCCTCAGGGGCTTCCTGGGGACTAGGCAAAGACGCTGGGACTGTGCCCACCGTGCTTCTCACATGTGAGAAGTCTCCGACTCCTGAGGTCACCCAGATTGAGATCCATAGCCAGGAGCCTTCAGACTTATTTCTCACTCCAAGTCCAGAAAGCCCGCAGAAGCTGCCCATCTCCTCCTCTCCCAGGCCCACCCCAAGAGGGACCCTGAGTTCCACCCTCATCCAAGAGGGCCTGGGTGAGCCGCCTGCGGGAGGCTGACTGAGCCAAGGGCACATGCTGCAGATCCCATCCGCACATAAAACCAGATGATGCTTCCCCTTAAGCCCTTGATATTATAATATGTGCTTTATTTGAAAAGAAATCACTTCTAGGATGGAAGTCACTCAGGCTTAGCGTCACTCACCATCAGGGAAATGTAAATCAAAACCACAATGAGATATCACCTCACACCTGCCGGAATGGCTGAAATCAAAAACGCAAGAATCAACAAGTGTTGGTGAGGATGCGGAGAGAAAGGAGGCCTTGCGCGCTGCTGGTAGGATTGATGCAGTCACCATGGAAGATGTTACGGAGCTTCTTCGAAAAATTAACAACACAATTACCATATGATCCAGGAATCCCTCTTCCTGGTATTGTATCCAAAGAAAACAAAAACACTAACTCAGAAAGGTATATGCACCCTTGTGTTCATGGCAGCATTCTTTACAATAACCAAGACATGGAAAACAACCTAAGAGTCCATCAATGGATGAACACATAAGGAAAAGGTGGTATATATATAAAGTGGAATATTATTCAGCCACAAAAAAGAATGAAATCTTGCTATCTGTGAAAACATGGATGGACCGTGAGGGCATTTATGCTAAGTGAAGTGAGACAGACAGAGAAAGGCAAATACTGTAAGATATCACGTATATATGGAATATGAAAGAAAAGAAAAAGAGAGAGAAAGAGAGAGGAAGAAGGAAAGGGAAGAAAGGAGAAAGAAGAAAGAAAGAAAGAAAGAAAGAAAGAAAGAAAGAAAGAAAGAAAGAGAAAAGAGGAAAGAAAGAAAGGAAAAGAAAAGAGGAAAGAAAGAAAGAAAGAGAGAGAGATGGAAAGAAAGAAAGAGAGAGAAAGAAAGAAAGAAAGAAGCTCATCGTGGATGCAGAGAACACATTGGTGGATGCCAGAGATGGGGGTTGGGAAGTGGGCAAAATGCGAGAAGGACATCAAAAGATACAAAGATTGACATACAAATATCAGATAATTATGTTGTACACCAAGATCTAACATAATGTTGTATGTCAACTATACCTCAGTAATAAAAAGAAATTTCTTTTAGGGACATCTCTACAATGGAGAGACAAAATGAGTAAAGTTTCTGGAAGAATGCCACTAAACATTGAGTGATCCCTATGCGCCACCAACATTGTTACTCGTGAAATCCTCACAGGGACCCTGTGGGACAGGTATTGTTATAACTAGTATTCCTATTTTACAGATGAGAAGACTGAAGCAGATAAAGGACAAGTGACAGGCCCCAGGCCACAGAGCTGCCATTCAGCCCCAGCTCTCTGGCTGTGAGCCCACACTAACTACCAGGCTGTACTTCTGAAAACATGCCACTGAGAAGGGAAACCATCTCGGAGTCAAAATAGGAGTTAATGAGCTAAACAGTGTCCAGAGAAACTTACTAAATAGGTCTATTTGTAGGGAGGAGGCAAGGAGAGCAGCAGGGGTGAGTCCACATACAGGGGCAGCCCCACCGAGCATCCAGACAGAAATCTGAAATCCTGAGGGGGGCCTTCTTGCTGTTGGCTCGCGCTCAAATACCCAGAAGAGCCCAGGTGTTTGCGTGGCCATGGAGCGTGCTGGCCCCTCCTCTGTCTGTCTCTCCCCCACTCCCTGGAAGCTGTGGTTCTTTCTCTTTGTAGGGCCCAGGCCTCGTGGCATGTGTTCACCTTTGGTCCCCTCCTAACTGGACACTGGGAAAGGCCTGGGTCACACCTAGGAATCCACAGTGACTGTGGCCGCAGGCTGCCTGCTGTGGTTCTGGGTGGGAGGATTCATTCCTCTCCTGAGCCGAGTGTATCACGGGTGTCCTCGGAGCACCCGCACTCCAGTGGCTGTCACTGGGCTCCTCCCTGGCCCACCTCACCTTACCAGGCCTTTCCTCCCTTTCCCTTGAGTTCCTTAGTGTAACTCTGGATCTGGTCTTCAGTAGAACTATTACTGACAGTGAAGGTGTTGACTGATGAAGGTTATCTTCCCAACGTGCCAGTGTGTTGAAAAGACAGTGCTAAGAAGGCTTATATCTGGGAGACTGCTCAGTATATATGATGGATGCATGGATGGATGGCTGGATGCTTGGATGGATGGCTGGCTGGCTGGATGGATGGATGGATGGCTGGATGCCTGTCGGGGACGGCGTGATCCACCCCTCCCGCCATGCCGCAAGCCACCAAAAACTTTGGTGGAGGTACCCATGAATGTACCCTGTGGGCCAGGGCAATATGTCCTTTGTGTCCCTGGGACATGCACCTGGGCAAACGCTCATCCAAGGCGTGAGCGCCATGATCCTCCCTCAAAGTAAGGGAGCTCTGCAAAGTTGCGGTCATTGACACCAAAAAATATTGTTTCCATTGTTCCTTGTCTGTTTAACTATTATAACTTCTTTGACACTATTTCCTCTCACTTCACTTATAATCAAGTTAATGCTTTCCCTTGTTCTCAGTTTTGAATCCTCTCATGCCAATCCTTATGAAGCTAATAATTGTAGGATTGTGGGGGCACAACATACTTACTTTAAAGCTTAGTAAAACCTTTACTAACATAAATATCTTAGATATTGCAACCTCCTGTTTGTGTGACCACTCGTTCACCTCCCTATGCTAGGGAGTAGTAAAACATTCTGATGAGATAAGGGTTTACAGGAGCCATCTGTTGCTCAGGACATGCCTGCCTGTGATCAATCATTTGATAAATTAGGATATAACGAGTTCATCTTGTTTTTGCATGGACCCTCCTAAAACACTATTATCACTATTGTCACTCAAGACTGATGATTCATCACTTAAAGAAACTCTTTGTTCATATGGTTTCCATCTGAAAAAACATGTAACTCTCTATAAATAAAGAGCCCTGAAAACAGTGTTTTCAGGAGATCCCTACACCACCTTTGAGTTTGATCTCCTCACTTCGAAAGCACCGACTCCTTCTCTCACCCTTGGACCCTGACTGTTGCTGGAGCTGGCTCCTGGCAGATGCCTGGATGGATGGATGGATGGATGGATGGATGGATGGATGGATG